>CAUJNA010000957.1:0-115000 GCA_963377175.1 Effrenium voratum
CCTTTGTAGAGGTACAATTGCAAGGCGACAGGCAAATGGGTGTGTCTTTGTGGGTACCTTGTTTTGTTGGGATCATGTTTTTAAGGTGAACCTCTACGGAAAGCTACCGTTTCGGGTTTCACCTATTTTAAGAGACCTATGGAGTTTGGGGTTTCAGGGGGCTTTGGCTTCCCAAGGGATCTCCTTCATGCTGGGTTTTGGTGTTGAGCGAATTGGGATCCTCATTTTCTACACAAGGGATAGGTTTGGCGGCCATTGTGCAGAGGATCAGTGTTGGGATACAAGATTCTGTTGAATGTAGATGAAGCTTTTCTCTCATGCAGAGATTCATGTTTTACCCAGGATAGACAGACATGGCATTGTGCCATCTATCAAGGTCTAATGCATGCACCCCTTCGGGCGCACCCTAGGATTGTACCCGGGATTGACGGGGTATGTAGCAGCCATTTAGGTGGGTTATGAAACTTCCTCTCAGGGGTAGAACCCGCCGCCTTTGCTTCCGCACAAATCCTGCAAAGAAGATGGGCGGAGATACCGTCCCTGCCCTCATATTTGTCTTTTTCTGCATTCTGCCTTTGTTCCTTTCCTGCAGGGTTGGCGCGCGACTATTGCCAGCTTGGGATTGGGGAGCACATTTCTCCCGCCAGGACACCTAAACATGAGCTCATGTTTCAAAACTAGGAATGTTTCCGAATGGCTGTCTTCATGTCGCAGGCCGTCACTGACGGCATGCCAACGTTTTTCACGTTCCATACAGGTCCTACTTCTTGGATAGACATACTCATGGAGTCAAGCCGTGGCATCAAGCAGGCCACCTGGTTTCTGGAGATTTGGTCTTCGCCCGGCATGGCTGTTCCACGAACTCAGACACCAGTCTGGACTTTTGGGCCCGACGAGCTAAAAGATTCATGACAGACACAGGGCCTGAATCGCCTTGCCTGCGGCACTTGGCTCTGATTTCATTCCCGACTTTGCATCTCATCTCTTCGGGCTTTCCCGCAACAGTTGTGGATCCCATGAGTTTGGGGAGGGTTCCGAGAGGGCCCGGCGGTTTTTCTCAGATCGATGCGTCTGAGGCACCTGCCAAGCGACCCAGGAGGCCTTGGCCAACCGCCAGGCGCAGGCAAAGGAGGCGGGGTGTGCCTCGGCCTCGTGCGGCGTATTCTTGGGTCTGAAAGGTCGAGCAGCTAGCTGGGTGATGTTGTCCTCTTCGCAAGGTGAGCAGACGCTTTTAGGATGATGTGCCATAAAGCCCGTGCAGGCGCTTGTTCGGTTCAGTCTGCGCAAATCCCAGGGGCGCTTAAACCCCAGCGGAATGAAGCCAAGGGAGCCTACCCGAGGGAGTAAGGAGCCTACCCAAGGGAGCAGCGCCAGCCGGGCTTTCGGTACAGGAAAGTCAGGAGGAGGGCGTGCAAAGTCCGATGCATCACAAGGGCAATCCAAAGCAACTAACGAAAACGAGCCATATGCATCAGAAAGGGGGCTCCTCTGCAAGGCCGGTTGTTTCTAGGAATGATTGGCTTGTGGCTGAAGATGATTTACTCTCGCAATTTTTCAGGGGCTCTTCTGCCTGGCCTCGAACGTTGTCAGCAACAGTCGCTCTTGGGTTGCTACGGGTTCAATTGCTTCAAGGGAACTCACGACGTGTCCCAGAGGATATGCCCACCCACATACCTCGAACGCAGGAATCACGTATTTCCCCTACATGGTTGTCATACTTTGCCACATGTCCAAATGCGGGTTTGCCACAGGCTGGGGAAGGGGACCACTTGTCTTCATTCGTGTCCAAGTGGGACATGGGAGCCTGGAACTGCATTGTCCAGGGCCACCAGTCCTTGGAGAAGGAGCAACTGCAGTTGGCCTCCAAGCTGCGCCAGCTGGAGACCATCAGGCGTGCTTTGGAGACAGATGCAAGGATGCAAGCTCCAGGCCCCAAAGCGTGGCAGACATTTCCGGGGTAGGAATAGTTCAGCTTTCTCAGGATTGCTGAGCGACAAAAGGAGCGGCTTGCCCTTGTTTTCCCGAGATCGATGATTGCCCCAGCGTCCTCCCACATGTTTTTCACGGATGGTTGGCCGATCCTAGTGATGTCAAAGCACCAGTTGACTTGCAGAGAAGAAGCGGCCGCCCGGTGCTAGGGGCTGTGTTCGGCCATGTTGCGTGACTTTCCAGCTTTCCTGTGTTGACACCATCCAGAAGGGCACACTCGAAACGGTTGAAGCATCAGCTTGAAGCTGGAATGGTTCCACTAAGAGGACAGGAGTCGTTGTAGTTTACCATTATGTCTGGTAGTATGGCAGGTTGCAAAAGTTGAAATATCTCTCGCGATGGGAATGGTGCCATGGCCGAATTTTTGGGAGCTCCACAAGCATCCGCATTCCAATGGAGGGCCCTTTCCAAGCATCTCCCATGATGTTTGCTCTGCAAAACAAACATGTCTACCACAATTCGCCACACAACTACACGGCCTTCTTGAAAACCGCGTAGAAAGTGAGAGAGACAGTTGCAGCCAACATAATTACAACTCGCTGGGCTGGATGACTGGTTTTGACTGCTTGGGCTGCCACTTGCTGCCCAGTCTTGGGAGGCTCTTGTTCGGTTGGTTAGCAGAGTTGCCAGCTCTCGGTGCAGGCTGAAGCAACTGGACCAAGACATGAAGGCAGGGGAAGTCTGTATGTGTGGTTTTTCAGGGCACTCCTTTGGGGGATGTCTTGGAATGGAAAACAAAGTTCCTCCTCCCCCCCACCGCGTTTTGTACGTTCCCCCATTTGGAGCAACTTATGGTTTCTTGTATCATTCCTATGCCTAGACATTCTGTGTCCTGACCTTTGGCCATGAATTCAAGGCGCTTTTCAGCCGCCCTCGTACCCAGCTGGAAAGAGCCATATAGTTGGCTTGTAAGTGGGGCCGGGAGGGGGTACCTTGACCAATGTTGACCCTTGCTGAATACAAGTTGATCATGTCGCCGTTTTTTCAGACGTTTGAAGAGTGACTGGAGTGGGAGGCTGGGTTGACATTAAGAGCCACCCCTGCTTGGTTGGTTTGGAGCGTGTTAGCAGTGATAAGTGCAACATGCGGTGGACTCTCTAAGTATTGCAAGTAGGGAGCAAGGGAACTCCTGTAAGTTGCCTCAATCTGCCAGGGTTTCGCGATTGGATGTGGTTGCTTCACATGTGTTTGAGATCCACGCTTACAACCCAACAAGTTTGCCTTTTGCATAATCCACGTCTCGAACCCATTGCATCCCTCCACCAGGAGGGGCAAGTGCTGTTGGCGTCTGAACCACAATTCCACCCAATAGGATCCCTGTTGACTGCAGCTCCGGCGACTCAGAATACTTGTTTGACACATGGGTTGCACCCCAGCTCAGCCGATGCGTCGGTTGCTGGGCGAAATCCTGCATGATAGATGGTTCCCATTCATAGGGCTTCCATTCCAACTGGTGCGAAATGGTTTTGTCGCCCTGGTGCACCCCAAAAAAGATGGATCGAGGTGTGGACCACAGACCAATCCCGAGAGGGACCTGACTCCTGAGCCCGACTGAGCCCCGCAACACGTGTCTTCGCGAGGTGGTAAAGGAGACTGTCTTGCATGTGCAGCAAGAGCTCCAGAAGGAGGACCAGAAACTTCGGACTCGGACTCGGGTCTCGTTTGGCCAAGGACAGCGGCGATATGTTTGCATATACAAGTAGGGGGCATGCTGGACGCTCGTCCTTGATCTCTTTAAACACTTTTTTGTCGGACTTTTTCACCAAAGTCAGTCTCCAATAGGCTATAGAAGCAACGCCAACATCGGGCCCGGAGCCCTCAACCTTTAGATGTTGGGTGCTTTTTGCCCGTGAAAGCTCTCCTCCGACGTGAAGCTCGAGAGGCTTTGTCATACTCAGTGAAAAGAAACAGAAGAGACACCGTGGCCGTTTTCCAGAAGACCTCGGCGTCTTTGGTTTGGTCGAGCACCAAAGGATTTTGTTCGGGCCATCTTTCAAGATAAAGGGGGGCCCTGGACAATTTGCAACTTTCTGGGATGCCAAGGGCATCCATCCCCTGTAGGTGGTGATTCCAGAGCACATCCTGCGAGACCTGGATGCCAAGAACGAGAAGCGCCTGGTGCGCGGCCAAAGCGGTCGCCGGTTCGTGTAATGAGTTGGTACGAGTCAGGGCTTCGGTGCATCGGTACACGTGGATATAGCGTTTTTCTCTCAGGCTTCTTATTGTTGTCTGGGCTTTGCAGAATTTGCTTTTTCGTCACAGTTTCACACTTTTCGGGGTACCAACTCAAAAATACTGGCCTTTTGGGAAGTACACCCCACAACATGACACCCGCCGAAAGGTCCGTTCAAGAGATCCTGCAAGATGCAATTATTCCAGGTATGCGCTATTCTAGGAAGTGCACATTTACAGCACCTTTGGAATTTAGAGTGTGTTTGCTTTCGGTAACAGGGCGCATTCCTTTCAAAGCGATGGAACACTTGCAGTGGGTTGCCATCAGGCTTTATGTGAGCAACTCGACATGCATTTCAGCTAGATGCACATCCAGCCTGTTTGCATGATATCATGCTGATTCCATCTCAACTTGATGACTGTTGGTTTGGATTTCGAATGATATATTCCTCTGCCGGTTTCAAGCGCCAAGGATTCATGTTGTTAATTCTGCATCTAAACTTGCACTTGTAGCAGAACATCCAATGCTTCATGATTCAATTGTCTTATTGGCAGGATCTCGCTGAACTCAGCGCGGAAACCAATTCTCACTGAGCATTTCACCCATTCGTCCAGTGCCTTCTCTCTTTTGAACTGGTTTAGGTGGGCTCACCCGAAAAACGAACAAGACACTGGAATCCTTCTCCCCATAGCAGCCTCAACAGGGTGTTCTTTACTTGTGATAGAGGGACCCTGATCAGTGAAGGCAAGCCCTGGTTTCTCCGTTGGGGTGCGTGCTCGCCGGAAAATGCGAGGCGATGTCACTCTTCCAGCAACCACGGGTTGAAACTCTAAGATACTCTTCGGGGGTTAAACGTCACCCCACGGGAAAAACATGAGATGGGGTTTCCTTTGATTGGGTCAGGTTTAGAGCAAGCACACCCCAATCGGTTGGTCTCATGTCATCGAATGGTGCGATTTTACGTGGGTTCCCAACATGCTTTCCCCCAGGGTTTCTGTTTGGAAACCAGTCAGGTCCTTGAACCTGGCCAGAGCCCGTTTTAGACAAGCTTCTTGAAAAATGGATAGTGGTCTAAACGTGGTTGATTCCTTTTGGTGTGGTAACCCTGTCATCGAAACTGGCTGCAGCAAAAGTGCCTTATAGCAAGATATGTATATATATAATGCATATGTATATATTCATATATATATACACATACACATACAGCTATACATACCAGTAGAGCCAACGAAGCCGGTGGGCAGAAGTTGCCTTATTTCCTTTTATTCTTCGTGCTTCGTTTCGTTCTTTCTTTCTTTCTTTCTTTCTTTCTTTCTTTCTTTCTTTATGTCTTTCTTTCCTTTCTTCTTTCCTTCTTCCCTCTTATCCGCTGAATAGAATTGTCTATATTTATATCTAGCTATCTATCGATCCACTATCTATCTATCTATCTATCTATCTGCCTACCTTCCTGTCTATTAGGATATTCATCTCCATCTATCTAGCTATCTAGCTACCTAGCTATCCACCTATCTACCCATCTATCCATCTACCTATCTACCACGCACTTTATTTATTCATTTGTCTATTTATTCATTATTATTTTGTATGCACTCCTCCTTTCTGCCTGTCTATCCAACTATCTTTCTAGCTTATTTCTCTCTTCGAGCCATCCATCCATCCATCCATCCATCCATCCAGCCAGCCAGCCAGCCAGCCATGCATGCATGCATGCATGCAGCCAGCCAGCCAGCCAGCCAGCCATCCAGCCAGCCAGCCAGCCAGCCAGCCATCCATCCATCCATCCATCCATCCATCCATCCATCCATCCATCCATCCATCCATCCATCCATCCATCCATCCATCCATCCATCCATCCATCCCTCTACCCTAATTATCTTATCTTATTCTTTTCTTGTTATCTGGCTCAGAGAGCTAGCTTTCAGTTAGTTGCAGCAACACGGAAGTTCCTTTTAAGCTTCCTTTGATAACTACGTATATACACATGTTGTATGTGGCCATTTGCAGCAGTACACATTTGTCGGGGCAAACCACCCTTGTCGGGGCAAACCACCCTTGCTTTGGGTTAGTAGGGACCTTAAAAGGGATTTTGGACCGCTGCAAAAGTTCCATTCAGAGAGAATGAATCCTTTTCGTTGGTCAGTCATATGCTGCAGGAGTCCGTGTGGGCTGAGCTCCGGACCCATGCAGAGGCGAGGCAGCTCTTTTGGGGGCATTAGAGTTGTCAAACATATACCACCTCGGACTCTGGTGCCGCCCGAATTGCCCGCAAAACCGGCCCCATTTCATGGACCTTTCCAAACCTAGGATTTGGGCTTTGTTTTAAACATCCAAAACCGACTCCGGATCATTTTGGGTGAATGGTCCTGCAACAATTCTTCAGAGCTAGGGGCACCCATGGGAAAACCGTGGTTGGTCTCTGGAGATGCATTTTTCTAGGAGTACTACCTGGGGTATGAAACGGTGATATGGGAACGAATGCCGGCTTTGGTTGGCACTGTTACTCGCTGAGGAACACCTTCAAGTAGGGCTCCATCATTGAGCATGGAAACGATTTGACAAAAGGCAAAAGATGTGGGACACCAGCATACTTTACGGGTTTCTTTACGGGTTTCCTCCAGGAGGGATTCTTACGGCATAGCTTGCCAGAATTTTTGATTGCTCGCAATATGTTCTGCGTGTGACAAAGCCATGGGTGTTTCCGAAAATAGGCATGGACACCAAAGGGAGGTTGGCCTCCTTTCCAATGCAGCTCCCCACAATTCAGGACCAGCCAGTCAACAGAGATTTGGCGAGGGGTGCCTGACCGCAACTGTAGAGCAACTTCCCATCGCGACAGGGAAAAACTGGGAATGCATTCGAGTACTTCGGAGACGTTTTGGAGGAATTTTCAGAGCAACTAGAAACCAGTCACTTGGAGGGGGGCGGAGGGCTCCAGATAGGATAAAAGCTTTTGGTTTGTTTGAGAACGCACCAGAAGACCAAGCCTCGGTGTCCTTTCTGGGTCAGTTTGGTTGAACATGGCAGCAAATCTATTTGTCCAAAAGGGCAGGGTCCCAGCCTTCCGCATCCTGAACCTCACGGCCAGGCAGCGGCGACGCGCGCAGACAAGCTGGAGCAGAACATCACCCTTCGTATCGTGAATCTGGCTGGGGCGCCTCAGGGAAAACAGGCGAAGGACTGGGCCACTGGGCCCAAAGTAAGCATGGGAGGTTCTCAAAGACACTTTCAGAGGTTTCTGCCTTTGAAAGCACCTTAAGCCCTCCCAGCGACGGCCCCGGACTGCTGAAACTTGTTGCGGTCTCAATTCGTAAGCCTGGACTCTGGGAAGACTTGGTCAACACGCCTCTTGGTTTTTGGTTTGGAGTCGACCTGAGTGCAATAAAGCTCGAGACACGGCAGCTTGAAGGCGTTTGTTCCTTGGAACGTACTTCTTACCTGGCATGGCTGCCGTTGGAAGAGATATACGATGATGCAGGCAAATGGGTGGGTCCAGCATCTTCTTTCAATGGAATTCTTGGGGTCAGTCACTTGTTTTCTGCAGAAAGTGCAGACGCTTGTGCATGCATGGCCAAGCATTGGCTTGATAGTCTATGTGCCTGTGATGCATTTGTTGCATTTTCAACTCTGGAAACGAGCACTTGCGGCTTATTGCCGGAGAGAGCAGAACATGGCCAGCTGCGAAGCTATGCACAAATAGAACTGTTAAGCCGCAACGCTTGCTTTTCCATGTTAGCCCCACCAAAACCACAGCTGTGTGTTGTGTGTGGAATCCCAGGGCAAACGATTGGCATGTTGCATGCCATTTCATCAACATCCAGTGCTCATTTGAGTCTTCGCCAGGAATGTTTGACATGGGCTACATGTGCTTTGGCACGGCAAGCGTGACGTAGCATGTGCCTACCGCATTAGCCAACTGGGAGGGTCTTGCTTTCTTGATGGGATTGAAGGAAAACCACAAGGGAATCGACGGCCTGGAGGCGTCCCACTTTTGAGCAAGACTCAACTGATTTGGGTTGTCGTGTCCAAGCATCATGAAGCCTCTTGGGATGCCTGGTGCATAGAGGGACATCATGTTAGACATTGCTGGCCGATATCAGATCCGCCATGGCAAAGCCAAGGACTCAAGAGACAATCCCTGTATCTAAGAACACATTCCCGTCCTGCCACCGCATTCGATTGCGCTATGAGCCACTGTTCATGGCTTCCGGAAATCTTGCGGTCCATGCGCCCCCCACCCCCAGCCTTCCCCATGTCAGCTCCCTTCCCAGCTTTCCGGGCTGTACCAAGCCACGGTCTTGGGCGACCCAGGAACGGTCGACCACCACACTGGCGAAGTCGGCGGACGGGGCTGCGGAAATGGGGTGGCCGGGGATGCGGGCGGATGGATTTGGCTCCTGACCGAGTTCTTTGACAAGGCCATTCGGTTTAGACCAGCCCTGATGGCTTTCTAAAAAGGAAGGAAACAGGCGGCAAGTGCAATTGCCAAGATGAGAAAGGGACCTATCATATTCCCAAGCTTGCTTTGCTGCCTTCGCAACCCCATGCAATTGACAAATATCAGGCCACTTCGACCAACACTTTGGTTCAAACCTTGCCTGCCCCCTCCAGGAGCACATGGGGAATCTAGAGCAGGAGATGGCGAAGCAGTCAGAGTGGTTCGCATGGCGGCGGGGATGCCTAGTGAGAGCTGTGGGAGGCTTGGGAAGTTTGCACGGCATGCTGCCCTCCGTGGTTTGGCTGCTGTTGTCCTTCTGATCATGTTGGAATGTGCATCATGTGTCACTGAGTGTGTAGGAACTGACAAAGAGGTCAGAAAGGTGGTGCTTCATGGATGTTGCAAATGGCCGCCGTATGGACCAGCAAAATACTTCCAACCCCTAACCTCGCCTTCAACTCACTCGCGTTCACAGGCTGTGCAGGATCCTTTCAGTTGGAAACTAGCATGTTCAGGGTTGTGGGATCAAGGGGTTTATCCCCACTTCTGTGATACGGGGGGTTCCCGCTCTATAATGTTGGACCTTGTTTACTGTGGCCCCCCCCCTCAAACAGTCAAAACAGTGCTCGAGGATCCTGAATAAGTATCTGGCAGGGAGCTTGGGTGACTTAAGTATTGCTCTAGTATTGCCACTACTTAGTTTAGTATTGCCAGCACTTCCTTTTGGGTTGCCACGACTTGATTTAGTATTGCTAGCACTTCCTTTTGGATTGCCACTACTTGGTTTAGTATTGCCAGCACTTCCTTTTGAGTTGCCACTACTTGGTTTAGCATTGCCACTTAATTTAGTATTGCCAGCACTTCCTTTTGGGTTGCCCCGAAGACTTGATGGACATTGAACATGGTACCCAAACAGTGCCCTTTAAAGATGATCAGGGCCCCTTGTGGGCAACCCTCTTTGCAGGACTGTTTTGGGAGTGTTTTTTGATGGATTTAAGTGAAGGATTTTGATGGTTGGAGCTTAGGATCAAACCAGGAATTCTTAGGCTCAGATCTTGGCCTGGTCCGTTGCTAAGCTTTAGAGATCTTTGGGACCGGGATTTGTTTTGGGCCTGAACTTGACATAAATCATGGTACCGAAACAGTGCGGGGGTCGTGTTTAAGCCGGGAAACTTGACATAATTCAGACTACATATATTTTAAACCAGGTGCAACATTATGGGGGGTTAGTCTTTGAGAGGCCTTTGGGTTGTATCACAGAAGTGTTCATTTCCCACAGCCCTGAGCATGTCGGATTGCTAGGAGGAGCTCTTAGTTTAGCAAACCCCAAAGGCCTAGTGGACTCATTTTATCAAATATTGGGAGGCTATAACTGTAGACCAGATTTGAGCAAGTGTTAGCCGCCGTAAACGTACTGGTGCCTCGAACCCACGCCTCAAGTGAAAAACCGAGGAACAGTCCCGAGAATCCCCCTCACATACCCTCCCACCCAGTAGCATGCAACAAACCAGAAGGAGCACTTCCACAGGTGTCATGTTGTCCTTGTTTTTGGTCCACAAACTGGGCCGTAGCCGGCTTCAGCCTTCGCCTAACAGGTATCAAGCAGCCAAACAATAATTAAAACAACACAAAACGGCTGGTTTTTGTGCGACAGCCTTTCGAGGATCGCCTGGCTGGAGTGGGCCACCAGTGGAGAGAAGCGGAGCTTTGCCCGTCTGCCGGGGGCTCTGGGGGACGAGAGCCGCCCTAGCTTCACAATGGGCTTCAAAGGATGAAGCCCTCCCAACAAATGGATCTGGAATGGAGCTACTCAACGCATGTTGCATCCTACCGGATGATTCAAAGCGAAGCAACCAATAGTATGTACTTGTCACAGTTGGGCTTGACTCATTCGATGAAAGTCGGAATCTGGCGGAAGGTGTCTGGATGATTGCCAGTCGGAGACTCATCGAGCTGAGCTCTGGTGTAGGCGCCATGAAACCTAAGGCCCCCAGTTCAGTGACCCTTGGGGCGATTTGGAAGGAGACTGGCTGACTGGCAGTTGCCCATTCACAAAGGGGCTCCGCTTCTTTGAGAGGGGTGAAAGTAAGAACTTGCGCGCTTGGGGGAAACTGCGCTTAGGCCCGTTTTGCAGACAAGGAGAAAGGTTCCTTTTGGAACTCTGTTCGATGTCATTTGGGACCCGTACCGCCTTCAAGAGAATCCTTCTGGAATGGGTCTCTCTTTTGTCAACGCGTCAGCTTGCAGTTGGATGCACGGTTGCGCCTGTGGGCCAGTCCCAGGATTCCCCCGCCCGCGACTCCGGCGGCCACCTGCTTCAAGCAGCCCCTGACAGAGGACGGGGCGCGCCTAGGCCTAGGCGTCGTTTTTTGGGGCTGGTGTCAGGGTGGTTCAATACGGCATCATGGTGACCTAGGTCTTCCAGCTTTTGGCGGTTCTTTCGGTTGTCCTTGAAAACCACGAACAGATGGAATTCCCTGGGTTGAGTCGCAAGACATGTGCCCATGGATGGAGTTGGGGGTGCGAATTTGAATACTCATAGGGTCTCCTTTTTGTGGAACACCTAGTCGTTTGTTTGAGTATATACATTCTTTGGGTACACTCGGGTCCACGGTTCCCAAACAGGAAACATGAAACAGGAGTCTCATCAGATGTGCAAGCAATCTCTTGTTGAACATCTAGCCGCTGCATTTGGTGAGTGAGTGAGGGAGTGCGTGGGTGGGTGGGAGTGAGTGATCGAGGGAGGGAGGGAGGGAGGGAGGGAGGGAGGGAGGGAGAGAGAGAGAGAGAGAGAGAGAGAGCGAGAGAGAGAGAGATAGAGAGAGAGAGAGAGAGAGAGGGAGAGAGGGAGTGAGGGTGTATGAGTGCGTGCAATGCTGCCCCCAGCATGCTTGGAGCTGCCCATATATTGCAGCCAATGGCTGGACTCTTGGCACTGCAAGACGCTATCCAAAATTCGAGCAGATCGACACTAAGAACATGTGAAATCAAATTTCGGGATGTAGGGCGACAAAACAGCCCAGACCCATTGCGAAGAACCCCCCCAAAAAAGATGCCTCGCATTTGTTCCTTCGCCCTCCTTTTCATCAAGGCCAACTAGACTGGTGCCGTGCAAGCGGGAGGACTCTGAGCTATGGGCCCAAGAGAAGACCGGGAACCAGCGCAGCTTGGCAAGCGGATCTTAAGACATGGGACAATGCATGAGTTTCCCAAGTGGCAACGGCTTCCAGCGTTTCCATTTGGATGTATACCAAACTTGCCAACCAACGGCAAAAGGGCAAACGAGCCACCTTGTCAGCAAGAGCTGCACGTAGCTCGTGGGGCTGGGAGATTGGGCAAATGTCCGCCACCATGGAGTAGGGAAGGGTCAAATTTGGCTTCGCCCAGTGTGAAGTTATAGTCCTGCGGAGAAAAGGAGGTGTTTGTCAAAGAGGTCTACACGTCACCCAAAATTATCACAATAGCGTAGCCCTTTGCAGTGGCATGTAAAAACCAACAAAAGAGATTCCCACCTTTCGCCGACGATTTTGGCTCCGAGGCAGTTGAAGGGGGTTGAGAAAGCAAGTAGCGGCGCTGAAGATTTTGCAAGAGTTTTTGGACTCTGTCCTCGGTGGCAAACAACGATATTTTTCCATGCCTTGCGTCCCGCCTCTTGTTGGAAGCTGGGCATGAGAAAAATATGTTCGAAAAAGAACGCGTCATCAACTGTTGTGCTGGAGAATACCATTAGGCCATGTCTGCCTTGTTTGGAGGGGGGGAGCAATGTGAACATGGTGAAACATACATGTTAAGTTCAAACATTACAACTGGGCAGTTCCACAGCAATCTCCCCAGGCGGACATTGAGACATGGCATGCCTCATGTCTTTGGTGAACCTTGGCTGCGCACTTGAGTTCAGACTGTAGAAGATAGATAGAAACGACCCTACGATTTCCGGAGCATGTGGGTTGCTCGGCTGAGGATTGCGTCGGGCGCCGATCACCAATCTACCCAACGTCTCCGGAGCGAATTCAAGGCGCGACTAGTAGCCCTGGTGTCAAAATATCCAGCCTATGGGGGCCCACAGAATGTCCAACAAAATAGCCCTCGGTGTCCAACAAAGCCCACAACCATCATGTCTCCTTCGTTAACTACCCAGCGTTTTTTTTTGTTTTTGTTTTGTTTTTGAATTATTATCATTATAACAGCAATATTATTCATTATTATCTAAGGGGACAACGGGCCAGCTGACCCTTTTAATAGGTGGTTGTCTCATTTTGGCCAGGTCCGGCACAAATAGAGCGGTCGACCGAGAACACATGCGCCCCAAAGGACGTTGATATGATTTGTCGGGTGAACTGTTTCCTCCAAAAGACAACCCTGGCCAGGTCGGCCAAAGGAAGCGCTTCCGTCTGGCACCAAGTGTTTGTTGGCAGGGTCCAGCAAGGTCTGATTTAGGGCAAGAGAAGCAGTGACATAATCAATTCACAATGTGAACTGATATGAATGGAGCATTGGTTTTCAGTGATCCCCTATCGGATGCAAGGGTTTCGGCGGTATCGGTTTCTAATCTTCTTCTCTTGGTTTGCTTTGTGCTACTTTTGTTCGGCATTCGTATATGGCTTCTTGTTTTGAGGGTACCGTTTTGGGGTTATTGCCAAAGGGGAAACCAAAGGAAAATCACTCGTTTCGGGGTTTTCGCGGACAGTTGGTTTGTTTTCCTTTATGGATGGGAGCCATTATAAAACCGCACATTTGCAGATGAGTGTTGCCCAGCGAAGATTCGGCTCAAGTTTGGCTGATCTAATTAAGTGTTATGTGGTGTGAAGGGAATGGGTGTGGGCCTGGGGGTAACCCTGATACATACCCTGTTGTTAATTGCAGGCGTTGTTGTATGTTGGCCTACATATTTGTACATGTACATCAGGGAACCTACGCCGGGGCCCGGGGGCACCTGGTTGAGACCTCATAGCCATTTGTGGAACTAACGTGCTTTGAGGCCGGCCTCTCGGTGTCGTCCTCTGCGCCGGACCGTGGCTGGGGGGGGATTCCTGTAGTCCCCTTGGCTGTCAGTGACTTGCGTTGGGGCAATAGGGGACAATGGATTTTGCGACCAAGCTGCAAGCCCACCTTGCCTACCCAAGCACATAGCCGCTAGGCACACTCCTGCATCCTGGTTCTCATGCAATCCCTGGATTTTGAGAAGCGCGTTCAGATTTTTTTCAAAAGCCGGGGAACAGCAACGTCAGGCATTACCAGCACCAGCACTAGGGTTGGCAGTGCACGGCCAGCTTCATCAGTAGCACCCTGGCCTCTCCTTGCCCACTGGAAACTGCAAATATGCTGATGTCACGGGCGCCTTTGGCTGTATTTCCGGCATTTGTTTGCTTTGTGAAAGGCGGCCAGTCGGATGTGGGCAGCCCGAGCACAAACGCTCTTCATAGGTACCCTTCTATGCAAGTTGCAGCCCCAGCTAGAGCTAGGGCGTAGCAGCTCTTGGGCTCGCCCAGGGCAGTTCCAGACCAATCCACTTTTTGCAATCCGCGATGTGAGTGAGCTAAATGCCGGAGAATTCAGCGGATTCCTTGGAGGGGGAGGTACCTTAGATGTATGAGATAATGAGACATATCCTTGTGCTTTTGAGGGCATTGTAGCAACCGTGCCATGACGATTCTTGTCTTGGGTTCCCAACCTTTTTTGGCTGGGAATGAGCGCCGCCACCAAAAACAAATCCGGCGTTGGCATGGTTTCCCAAAATCTTCAATGCTTGTGCGTCGTCAAAGGGGCCCCTTTGAACTGGTTCGCTTACGAAAAGGTAGAGGACCCCGGAGAACTTGATCCTATGCGGACATGGGCTGCCCAATCTGCAGGAACCTGTGAGCCATGTGTCCGGACAGTCCGAAGAACTCGAACACGCTCGGTGCCTGCAAGTGCACAGAAGTTGCGATGCTGCGCCCAAGGTCATGAACACTTGCAGTAAACGCTGCGCGCTATCATTCTGCAAAGAACCATAAGAGCAATGCTGGCTTGAGCAAACTTGATGCCGGCTGGCTGAGCGTGTTGCGCGCTTCGAGCTCATGTTTGTGCACGGACAGCATGCTTTTGCGTGCCGGCGGCCCTCTTGGCACGGTCACGTTCGTGGCCTCGCAAACGCCTGAGTGTGGGTGTGCTTGTGGACCGTGTCAAGACTTGCATCTTCACTGGTGGGTGGTTGGCTTATTGGAATGTGGCAAGGTCGGTCAAACATAGGGTCGGCGAAGCCCGGTGGTCGGAAGTTCTGAAACACGAAACGTTCTGTTCTTCTTTCTGTTTTCTTTGTTCTTTCTTCTTTCTTCTTCTTTCCATATTTCTTTCTTTCTTTCTTTCTTTCTTTCTTTCTTTCTTTTTTTCTTCCGTCCTTCCTTCCTTCCTTCCTTCCTTCCTTCCTTCCTTCCTTTCTTTCCTTCTTTCTTTATTTCCTTCTTTCTTTCTGTCTTTATTTCCTTCCTTCTTTCTTTCCTTCCTTCCTTCCTTCTTTCTTTCTGTCTTTATTTCCTTCCTTCTTTCTTTCCTTCCTTCCTTCCTTCTTTCTTTCGTTCTTTCTTTCTTTCCTTCCTTCCTTCCTTCTTTCTTTCGTTCTTTCTTTCTTTCCTTCCTTCCTTCCTTCCTTCGTTCTTTCTTTCTTTCTTTCTTTCTTTCTTTCTGTCTGTCTGTCTGTCTGTCTGTCTGTCTGTCTGTCTGTCTGTCTGTCTGTCTGTCTGTCTATCTGTCTTTTTCTTTCTTTGCCTTTCTTTGTTTCTATTACATATCGAGCTCTTGTCTCTCTACCTATCTATTTTGTTTAGTTCTGTTTATGTCTATCTGTCTCTTTCTCTCTCTTGCCTCCCCTCCCCTCCCCCTCCCCCTCCCCCCCCCCCCTCCCCCTCCCCTCCCCCTCCCCCCTCCCCCCCCCCCTCCCCCCCTCCCCCCCCCCCTCCTCCCCTCCCCATCCCCCTCCCCCTCCCCCCTCGGCTGAAGTCGCAGACTGGGACCTTGTGTTCGTTAGTGCTGTGTTGACTTGACGGCTCCACTCATTGAAAAGCGGCTGCCGGCTCTTAGATATCTTGGCGCATGCCCGCAAATGATGCAGGTTTCAGACTGGAAAAGGAGACTGAATGGGCCTTGCACACGTGTGTCAGTTTTTCAGGGCCAGCAAGCAAGTGTTGGATTTGGTGGGAGCCGGCCGTTCATTGCTACTTCGACACGCTTTGACTGAGTTGGATTGGATTGGTTTGACTTAATTATTCTTGCTCGCTTGATTGGTTGGTTGGACTCCCTGACTGAAGAAGTGCAGCTTGGCAAGGATTGACCTCACGGCCTGAACCGCTGAACTGCTGCTGAATCATACTCGCCCAAGGTGAAGCGCTTGGCCCACAACGTTGCTGCAGATTGCACGAAGTTTGGCAACTCAAGCCGCTAGTCACACCAGTTGTCGCACAGTGCAGCATTCGTTTGGCCTGGGTCGTCTCGGGGCCTTCCAAAAACCGGAGCAACTCCGCAAAACTACGCTGGCGCTGCCATTTGATGCCCAGGAGGTTTCTCTCACAAACCTGTGCTCAAACGGCAGCTTTTCTGGTGCTTCCTGTTCTTTGACGACTGACTCTCGGCCAGTTGCGCAGGGGCAAGTCACCGTCGACGGGGCGCCTTCTTGTCTCTGTTCAACGGACGCCCGTTTGAGATTCGCACGAGTCAGGCCTTCAATATGGCAATGAAGGCTTTGCCTGGCACAAGGGTTTCTGCTTGAGGCGAAGAAACTGAGCTGTGGTTGCCCTGGTGCTGTTTCTGGCAGGAAGACGCAACGCATGAAGAGCCGCGTTCACATGCTCTGCCATCCTGAGAGAGCTACGATGTACTGAGCCGTGCGTGCCTTGCGTGTGCTGCATATCCGTGGTTCCGGGACCGGGCTGCAGAGGCTGACGCGCAGCAAGTTCCCTGGCCCCTTTTGCTGGTGACAAACCTCAGCGGACAAGGCGCAGGCTTTGCAGACAGAAGTGTTGACGCAGCGGGCAGGGGCATGGTGGATGTTTTTTCTGCGAGTGACTGGCAAGATTTGGCCGCGCTTGCGGAGAACAAGCAACGGCTGTCGGCCACTTTGGCGAATTGGTTTGCCTGATGACCTTCAAACTGAGTGAGACACTCAGGCAATTCTGGAACATGGAAGGCGATGGCAGCCCCTCCATGCAAAATCAGGCCAGAGCGTGCCAGTTCGGGCGGATGCGGTCGAGCGTCCGAACTAACTCAGTGGCATGGCTCAAGCCGGCTGTTGCGCACGGGGTCTCTGCGGCGCAGACGAACGGAGTTGCATTGGGCTGAATCCGGGGGCAAGGGGCTGGGGCTAGGGTGAAGGCCGCGGGGAATTGGGCATGGGGTTTGGTTGTGGGGAGCGGGGGGGTTGGGAAGACCCGTGTCATCTGAATAGAGTACTTCCCGTTTCCGAACATCATGACCGAAAAGTAAAAAGCGAGCATTTGGTGAATAACGCGTCCCTTTTGCGCACGCTTCTTTGCGAGCAGGTGCTTGGGGCTTGCCTCAACCCTTCTCGAAGAATGCTTTTCCCGTAGATCGGTACGCCGCCTACGCGAAGGCGCAATTCAGTTTCTAGCGAGGCGTGCCTCCACCCAGGTCCTTTGAGCATTCAATCTGCGATGCATATTGTTTTTTTTGCAGTGCCTTGCACCGTCCCAGCTACGGCCGCGCAACACGAAAGAACGCGATCAGCTGAGAGGCTCCCTCAACTTTGTTTTGGTTCCGGCTAAGCCTGGGGCACCCGTGCTCCGATCTGACCGGCTTGGCGGTTGGGAGTTTTCGTTCCCATTCGTAGTGCCTTTTGGAACCCAACCACCGAGTGCCGGCAAGGCGATAAGGGTTTGTCTTCCGTCGGAAAGTTCTGTCCGTGGCCAGGATTTGCATGCTTCAGGCGCGTTTCCGATAAGAAGATGCGTCGAACCTACGGACCCTTCAAGAGACACGTGCTGTTCAAAGGCACGCCAACAGAAAACCGGTCGTTATGTTATGCTATGTTGCGTTACGAGTTTCTGGTTTTGCCGTAGTTGAGTGCCAACGACACGAGGATGGGCATGTATCAGCAGGGATTGTCGTTTGTGACCTGAACATGGGTTGCA
This sequence comes from Effrenium voratum, assembly GCA_963377175.1. NCBI lineage: Eukaryota > Dinophyceae > Suessiales > Symbiodiniaceae > Effrenium > Effrenium voratum. Next base: position 17,720 of record CAUJNA010000957.1, read on the forward strand.
CGGCTTGCAACAGGCCATAGCATGGGAAAGTTGAGAGCCAACACCTTTGCCCGGCTGAAGGACCTGACTCTCCGCTCTCCAAAGTGGGAGAAAGAGATGAGTTAGAGATGCACATCTACGTTTGTTACACCGGCAACTCTCTCAGCTTGCTGTTCCCAGACCCAAGTCAAGCCTCGTCCTTAGCCATCCCTCGATGAACGCAACCCACTTGGACGTGCCAGCTAGCACATCACACGGTCGCCACATCCATGGGAGACACAGCCAGCCTTGGCTCCACGTCGCCACATGGGCGGTATGTGCCTTGGCAAAGCCAAAGCCTGACACCTCGTACTCCGAGAAATGGACAAGCTTGCCCTGGCTGTCACGCTTCTACCAAGTAGCGAGCAGTATGCCAACTAATTACTCAAAGCCCAGTTTTCCACTCCAGGCCCTTTTAGATTTTTCGGATTGAACACATGCTTGAACAATCCTATCACGGGGCATTTGCGAGAGGGGCATTGCTTTCAAGAGTCGCCGGACAAAACAGCTGGCAGCTCGAGGGCACCCCATCTTGATGCAACGCTTTGTTCACCGCCCACCTGCCATGGTAGTTGACGGATGAACAGGGGCGATTTGAGGCTTTAATGCAATTCCCATCACCTGAATGAGAAACTCTTTTTCTGTGTTGCAGGCGGGGTTCCCTTTTGAGTTTTCTCCGCCACTTTTGGTCCATTTCACCCTGCTAAGTAACAAGCCAGGCAGATTGAAGGCGATTGAGATGGCCAGCCTCAAGGTTCTGATTGAGGAATCCATGCTCCACCTGAGGAGGGTGTTGCATGACTCTCATCCATGTTCAAATTTGGGCCGTGGGAGGGTGCTGAAACTCTGGCCTTGTGATTGGAAGCACGCGGATGTAGTTCCTACGCAGACCACAGGTTGTGACCTGGCACATGATCAAGGCTCTTGAACCGGCCTTATTCTGGATGTGAGTCACTATGATTCACCCAGGTAGTTTGTTGGCTGACGCGTGGTGATCGTGCGGCTTAACTTTGGGCTGACTTTGCAAACCGTGCGGGGAGGATTGGGTTGGAGCTTCCAGTCCAGGGCCTTCCTCTTTCACCCGCTTGCTTAAGGCGCCTGTCAGCGGTGCCAGCTCGCCCATTCGCTCTCCACGTGCCCTGCATTGAGTCGGCGGGTGGGGAGATATGTGGAGCGACTTAGTCCATTTCCGGTTGGATTGAGTACCAGATTTAAAGGGTGTCCAGCTACTCAAACGCTGGCGTACCGACACACGGGTTCCAGCTTGCATCATCTGGTAATGATAGACGCAGCGCCTTACTGATGTGTGGGAAGTCCCAGCGGTTTCAAGACTGGAGGCCTCCAGTGAAGAACCGCAAACAAAACAATTGTTCAGGGCATGGGGAGCTCTGTTGTGAGTGTCTCTGTCGGCAATACGTTTGCTTGCACCCCAGGAAACAAGTACAGCGCGGATCATCTACTTCGGTGTCAGCTGTGTTCGTGATATTGAGGCCTTGATCACCAAATACCAATGCGGCCATACTGATCCGCAATGTGCGTTTAGGGTCCTCATAGAATGTGATTCGGGTCCCAATGCACATGGTTTCGGCAGACGGTACACATTCTCAAGGAAGATTACGTTCTTGCAAATTTTACCAAAGAATCTCTCCACCCATTTCCGCAAGGCTCCCCAGGTTGTATGTAGCTACTAGATTTTCCCTTCCCCCCTTCTCCCGTCATTGCGGGTAGTCCAGTGCTAAGCTCCACCTTGGCTGGCCTCTCCTCCTCTCTTATGCCCACCAGTTGCTTTCTCCGCCCCTTGCGCCCACCCTGCCAGTTGCCTCCAGCCAGTGCCTTGGCAGCATCTTGGAGAGTTTCTGCAAGGAGGCGTGACGAAACATGGGGGTGCGATGACCATTGCTCCAAGGCACGTGGAGTTTGTTCCAGTGGGCGCAAATCTGGGCTCCTATGTGAAGGAGAAGGCTGGAGTTCTTTGTTGCCGTGCACACATTCGCTGCTACAGTGGCTGAGCTTGCACGCCGAGAGGGGCAGGACATGGGGGTGGCCATCCACCTTGGCAGCTGGAACACAATCCTCCTCGACCGGACAGCAGAAGCACAATTCTTTTGTAGGTGCTTTCCCTTTATCCTTTTTCACAGAGTGTTGCAAGGCCCAGTCTCTTTGTTCACCGTGTAAACAAACGCCAACACACCATCCGGACAGGAAAACGCTGTTTGAGGGGACATGATTGTAGCAAGAACCCTCCTCGGCCAGTTGCCGATCTGGGGCATCCGTATGGAGTGCCTTTGCTTGGGGCGGGGGCCTCGGATGGAGTCAATGGAGACCATGAGAGCGAGGCTGTTTAAAGGTGGCACACCGAATTGCCCATGAGGCACAGCAGGTTGCTATCACAAGGCACAACTTGATTCGCCTGGACCTCTTTTTGATGATTGGATGGGGACAATTCAGTGTCCCTGTTTGACTGCTTGGCACGACGTTTGCAAGATTATCAGCAGGATTGGGGCGGGGAATTTTGCGGGCGGGCCACCATGGGTCCAAAAGTCTGGTCTCGAGTTTTGAACGCCCATTTGATGGATTGTGCTTGCCCTGACGGATTCTCATAACAGCACGTACTTGCCCGAAGTGAAAAGAAAGCGCCACAAGCACCAGCGCCGAACTCAAGAGGGATGCCTCCCAAGAGAACCGCCGTCCCTTTGGTACAATCGCATGCTCATCGAAGCCTTTATCTTCCACAGAGGCAGTGCCCCACAGAGTTAGTTTCTTGGGTTGCTTTCCTTGTGTGGACCGGTTTATGTAGTTGTGGTTGCTCATTCACTCTAGGCGTTCGGGGAAATAGTCGTGACTTGATCCAGTGGATCAATTTGCTGATGTTCCTTTGGTGTTCCTTTTAAGCAATGGATTCTTCCCAAACCGGCGCTCACACACACACAGGACATGCATGTTCTTTTCGCCTAATTTCAGTCCTTGTCCGCCACCGAGCTCAGGCTGTGCATCCTTCTCAGCAGCGTGCTACTTGCCAAGAATGGTTTTTTGACCCTGGCAGTCCGAAGGGATTCAAGCAAAGGTACCAGGGAAGGAATTGTTTGGGCAAGGTTTAAGCAAAGTATATCTCCATTCATAAACCAGCTCAAAGTTACGATCACTTCCTGCGCAACCAAGGACATGTATACCCAATTTGTCAAAGCTAGCCCGCAATCCCTCCAAACGGTTGGTGTCATGCTTCCCTTTTGAAAGCTGCGCCTGTCGCCCAAATCCCCAGTTTGTTTCTAGGTTCATTCGGAGGTTGGCAATGCGCGCTTCTCGCGGAGGGGCTGCACTCGCCAGCGAGGCTCTTTTTCGTGTACCTCTTGGTCTCTCAGCACATGGCCTGGCCGAATCGGGGGAGCGCGCCTTCGGGGTCCTTCGTGACATGCTCCGTCTTTAAACGGGGAGCTCTCTAGTTGGCACATGGGTGACCATATATTTTATAGGGTGGATATGTTGACGGCTCAGATCCTGGAACGGCAAGGTGACACTTTCATTTGTCGCTATGTTCCCCGCAGAAAATGAGACTAGGGATTCCGCCATCAGAGGGAATGAGCTTCAAATGGGACATCTCCGAGTTTTAACAAGTTCCCATTTGCAAAGGTTGCAATCCACCCAGGGGTGACAACAACACCTGACCTAATTGCGGGTTGAAACTTAATATACATGTTTTGAGGAACACTTTGCAGAGTTATTACAAAGCTCTTCTGACATCTTCAGTTGGACTAAGTGTTTTGCACATTTCCAAGAACCATCGCCTGGTGAAGCAAACACATGTGGAGGGACCTGGCAGGCAGCGGTCGGGCACTCCGAAGCAGATGACCTCAGTGTCAGCAGTGCCGCCTACGATTGTGCCGCAGGCGCGCCGCACACCCCTCGCGGAGACCATGAAAAGGAGGCTCCTCATTTCAGCCAGTAACCACGTGGCCAAGCCGGATGTTCAATGAAGATGTCGCATTCAGAGTTGTACCCTCTGTTCCAGCGGTAGAGGTCCGTACATTCCCTGGCATTGAAGGGTGTCCCTTGAAGAATGGAAGTTTTGGATGGGCAACGGGCAAGGGTGGGAATTGACAAGAGGCAGGCCTTTTCAAGACGGGCGCCCATTTCAAAATCCGATCGTCGGCTTCCATCGCAAAAGGGGGGGTCTAGGCTTCCACGCGTGAGGCTTCTGGAACAGAGACAAGGGCTGGAGCGATGCCAAAAAGCAGTACTGTGACTTGGAGAGATGAGTGCGCGGCAGCGGGCATGCCCATGGGCGAGGAGAAGTCATAGCGAGGTTGTTGAAACATATGTCAACTGTTTCGGACCCATCAACAAATTGCATTTCGATGGCCTGAACTGAGTGCTATTTCGTTTGCCTCCTGTCCGTTAGGGCCATGTTTTGAAAATACCCCTTTTCTTGTGTGGGGTCCTGCCAGGTCCGTTCACAGAACCAACCCGTTGTGCGGTATGATTTTATTATGGCGGGTACGTCTCAAAAATTGGGTGCCCCCAAAATGGTTTTGGTTTCCCTTGCCACTCCAAAACGGGTAGCCTTCAAAAGGCCCAAACCCCTAGAACCCATTGCCCCATGTTTGCTCGCCTGCCAAGGTGTCGAAGAGTCCCATGGTTCCACCCGATTTTTTCCAATGGAACGAGACGGTTGCAGTGCCAAAGTTAGGGCAGCATGGGCTGCTTCCCTTTGGGCCTCCCTTTGAAACCCCTGTCCTTGTTTTCTGTTGCAAGTCATCAACTGATTAAACAAAAAACACTGTCCTGTTATTGGGATGGTTTGCTGGGGCGGAGCATCTCCACTTCAAATCTCAAGGGACTCGCCAAGAAAGTCAGCATGGTTCTCAATCATGGTGGACAAAACATGATGAAGCAAGGAGAAGCAGACAGGGTTTCTGGAACTACCACAAACAAAAAGTAGCAGGGGCCCCTCAGGTTTGACAAACCCTTCTGGACCTATTCCCTCAGGGATCCTTTTGTTTTCCAAGGTTGGGGTTTCCCAACGGAGAAGATCCTGGCTGGGGAAGTAATCTGCAGTGCGTGCTTCTGGAACGTGTCAAACGGCCGGCTTCCTTTTGGTTGTGACTTGCTCGTCGACACGCCCGGGCCCACATGGTGTGATCCAGGGGTCTCCTTGAGGCTGCCAGCATCTGGACCGCGGCTGCGAGACCTCCACGACCCCGCCGCCCTACGATTGTGCCTGGGTTCAACCCAGGGGCCCTTGTATGGGTCTGTCTCCCAATTGGGCTTGGGGTTTCAAGGGGTATGTTCCGTTTTGGGTCGCTCAAACATCATCTTTCTGGCCAATTCCGATTGAGATTCGTTTTAGGGTACTGCGCAAAGGGAACATATTGGGGACCCTGTCGTTTTTGTTGCTGGTTCGCAGTAGGACTGTTTTTAGTGGTGGGATGCCACGAACCAGGCAAGCTTTTCCGGGGGTGAAATTATCTACGGACTTTGTTGTGCGACCTCACCCGTGATGAAGGCTTCTTTCATGAGAAGTCTCCATGCCCCACAGCCCCCATGTCCATGCGAGCCGCCGACGCAGCAAGCATGGGATTTCACAGGCCTTGGAAATCTACTTTAATTTTGGAAAGGCCCTGTGCACTTCCATGGTTTTCCAGGGTACACAACCTTTTGTTTTCCCGGCCAGGATTTCAATGAGCGCAGTGCACATGTTTATTCAAGCATGACCTGAACACATATGACGTTGCTGGAGATTGTGAGCAACCGTACTAATACTAGGCGATTCTCAGGAAAGCACGCATTTGCAGATCAAAAGCCCCATTTGCTCCCAAGCAATGCTCCAGCAATCTGGAGCCTGAATATCTACCAATACCGAGCTCGATTCAGGGCATGTAGAACCTGCCCTTCTGAGGTAAGTACAAACACACACACACACACAGAGTCACAGATCAAACGCAGGTTGCTCGCCACAAAAGCAAGGAAAGACTGCCAAAATGCATGGAGAAGGAAGATGCCGCGGATTTGACCCCAGTTTTTCGGTGCCATGTCTTGGGATTGTTCCAGATCCAAGGGTAGACAACTAGTTTTCGGTTTTGCTCTTGGGGCCAAATTCCCTTCCAGGGTCTTCGGGGAAACTTGGGTGCGTATGTGAAACCGAGACTCGGATCCTGGCTGGTTTTGATAGGAACCATGTCAAGTAGAATTTGGTTTGGGGTGCAGGGTTTGTTTGTGGCAGGCAGTCTTGGTACTTCGTTTGGAAACAAACAACATGCGGTGCGTGTTAGCTTCAGACAACCGGGCCAAGCGAGCGGATTTGGCAACGTGCCAAAGAGCGTGGTTCGGTCTAGGCAACGCGGCCTTCAACAACTGGCAGTTTGCTTGGTCCGAGCCGAAGAAGCTATGGTGCTGCGACCACTTTGAGCCGCTCGACGGGAGTTTTGCGCTTGTGACCCTCCAGTGCGGGCAGGAAAGGGGACACTGGAGGGTCCGTTTGTTCTCACTTGCAGGTGGATTAAGGCAATGTTTGGAGCGTGGGACTCCGAGCGTCATGCAGTCCTTGCGTACAAATTGGAAGGACCCCATTGCCGTCACCCCATGCCCTTTGAAAGAAGAACAACTTCCAACAATTCGAGTGTAGAGAAGCAGGTTGTGTGAGTGTAAGTCTCCCGTTGAAAGCTTGCTTTCGTCTTTGTGGCATGTGCCCACCCAAAGTGAAGTGAGCAGTCAATTCATTGTTGGCTTACCTTTTGACCTTTTAGTTCTCCAGTTTTGTCTTGGGTTCAACTTTCTCAAAATTGTCCTCTAGGCGGTTTAAAGGGAAAACACGTCCCAAGCATGACTTTGAGAACCCCAAAATGTTCACTTCTAGGAACATGGTTGGTCTTCTGGCCTTCGTTGTAACAGCTTGATGTTTTATGTCCATCAAATGTCTTTGTTTGCAAGGCATGGTCTCGCACAGCTTTAGACAGGCGTGTGTGTGTGTGTGTGTGTTACATACGTCGAGCTTGTTTACATGTACATTGACGCGCGCACACGGATATACAAATATACATATTTTTTGCATCTTATATATATACACATGTATATGTATATGTACATGTAACATGTATGTGTATATATATATATATATATATATATATGCATACACATGATTGACGCCCGTGCCCCGCCTCGCCCTGCGCCAGACACTTTGCTGAGGATGGGTTGCACCAACGACAATGCAGGGACCTACACCTGCCGCTCCGTCAAAGAAAATCCGCGCAGAGCTTTTGATGCTGCTCACTTCTGAATTGCGTTTGCTACCCCACAAGCATTGAAGTGCACTTGAAAACCCTCAGCTAAAAGGAGAGTACTGAACCAAGGGTAATTCAGTTTGTGCACTTATGCTATCATATGCTCGTTGATGGGAGGGCAATTGTAAGATCAGGAACTACAGCGATGTTGCTCGGGAAATGCCAATTTGGGCATGCCTGGAGTCACCTGGTCACCTGATCGCAGAGAAGGCAAAGTAAGGCGTGCAAGTGCCGGCATGTGGAAATGATTGTTACCAGAACTTCCGCTTTTGGCACGGGCTACAGAAGGATGCAGCAAAAGACTGAGTCTGCTACGGCTCAGGTTTCTCAGTCAGACCTGGAGATCATGAATGAACTCATGTCTAGGCCCACACATTCGGAATTGGGACTACACTTCTGAACATCCAAGGCACTGACAGCCTGATCGACACCTGGTCCATGCAGAAGCGGATGTTCTGCTGCGGCGCCCTTAGTGGCAAAAGGGCTCGTCAACTCATGTGCAGTTGAAAGATGGATTCCGCTGGTTTCAGTGTGGGGCTTCAACTCATTTACCAGATATGGACACTGCTCATTGGAGCTTTCCCTGCAGGCGTCTGGAGTTGTGTTTCAAGGAAGTCAGGTCAGCCATGCCCTAGCGGCCTCCGGGACTCCGGGGGTATGCGACCTCATTGATGAAGGTCCTTTATAGTTTCATCATTGTTATTGTAATTAAGGCTTGGGGAGTTGTTGAACTTCACTCGGTAGGATTGGTGGGTTGGGATTTGGACACCCCTTCCCCCTGTTCCTCTTGACAAATAGGGAGGTGCCCCCTGACCTCCAAGGCACAACACGCCAAGAATTCCGGCGAGTAGGGCTCTTCTCTGTCACACGCCATAAGCTTGGTACATGGAGGCATTTTTGTGATTTGCCTTCCATCTCCAAAACGGGCCTCAAAAGAAGGGCACGCCCTTATGGGCCTCTGTTCAAAATCTGCAAGCCTGAGCAGCTTTCCTGCTATGTATGGCCGTGCAGGCGTCTTCCGGACTCAGGTTCCCCAGGTCGAAGGTTGCCCTGGCCTTTGCCCTGGCCTTTGCCCTACAAAGACCCATGGTAAAGATTGCCGTGGTAAAGATTGCCCTTGCCCTACATATCCCAGCTAGAAGATTGCTTTGATATGGGAAAGGTGTTCTTGACCCTGGCCTTTGAAAGCTTCAAAGGGCAGACCATTTTCTCGAGACCGTCGCCCTGAAGAAATGGCACTCTTTTTCAAAACCGGGGGGAACGGGAGGTGTAGAAATCCAAGTGGACATTTGAAATGTATCCTCTAATTGTTTTTATTCTTATTCTCAACTATAGGATTCAATTCCTTTCATGGTTTCAGCAACCTTTTGGCTACTCCCTTTTGTTTTTGGTGACTCTGAGGCTGAGGATCCGTTGTTGTTGTGTCCTAGAGTTGTTTTTTGAACTAGGGCTGGGTGGGTTGGTATTTGATTACCCGAGTTTTGGTCTCGTTTAGGATTGGTTTTGGAGCGTTGCCCCAAACCAGCAAAGCTCGACAACTCAAACCGAGGCTGTTGATGCTGGGGATGTTGCCAGCCCCGCGAGAACTCATCCCTAGGAAAAAAGCACCACCTCTACCCTGAGGTCAAAGCCAGCGCATCGGCTGCATGGCTGCGGGGGTGCTCCACTACGACTGCAAGGCCTTGAGTGAGGGTTGGCCGCTTTGAGGGGTTCTCAAAACCACTTGGGCGGTTCCGTTGGAATCGCCATTTAGAAAGACATATTGGGTCTCTCCCCTTACTCCTTTGAAACTGGACCAACAAATGGGTGGCTTGGAAGGGTTTTTCTGCTTAGCGCCTTGAAGGTTTTCGAGGGGGACGCCCTTGCACGCTCGTTGTGCTCCTGTTCTCAATTGATAAGCCCGAGGCGCTCAGGGTGCCAAAACCAAATTGAAGGCGTGCACGTTGTTCTAGATGGGCCGACGGCTCGAAAGCCAGGCTGGCTTTGCCAACTGGAAGCAGGGCTGCTTGGCGACCAAAAGAATGAGCTGATTTGCAGGTCAGAATGTGTTTACCCGGAAACGACGCGAAAAGGAACACATGCCATTCGATCCATTTGGAGGGGCGCCTAAAATTTGACATAGGACACTTGGGCCCTAGCCCATTCAGGTTGCAGCCTTGGGGTAAAAAGTGGTTCGGTTTCCTGTTGTCTCCCTTGGGATCACCTGTCTACCAGCCGGTATTTGGAATCGCCTATCCTCGCAGTCCATTGGTTTTGCCATCCTGTACCTGTACGACACTCATTTCAAAAGGGGGGATCACCCAAGCGGGTGGTTTCCTCTTGGTCTTCCCTCCCCTTCCCACAGTGGATGGATGTCACAAAAGGGCACTCTCATAAATGACGCCCCCGATTTGGCGCCCTGGTCGAAACACCGTACTTGCGCTTAGAGAAGCTCTGAGGTTGGTCTGCGGACAAGAAAGCCTGGTGCTGCCATCACGACAAGGTGGCGTGCCCCACCGTGGCGCCCTATGACTGCGACAGCCATTACGAGCGCTGGAAGGTGTGGGGTTCTCCAAATGGGGCGGTGGTTTCTGGTTGAAATCCTTTTTGTCTTTGGTTGAACGGGAAACCAAAAGGAACCGCCACCATTTTTGGTGTCCCCGCGGTTTGACACATGAAAAGGTATTGGACCCGAAATCCCAGGCATTCTTTTCTCGGAGTGGGGGAAGCACGCTGAACTTCAGCCACCAAAAGGTGCACGTTCTGAACCATGGCCACCGGAGGTCTCGGATAGATGTCGCTTGGATTTCTTGTTTTACACGACAGGGAAATCCCTCACAAAAGAAAGACACGGACGGACAAGGTTGCGAGACACGTTGCCGATGGAGACATAAGATTCAAACGGAGGTTGAGGGCTTGAGGGAGATTTAAGAGGACATTCATTGATTGGTTTCTGGCTAGCTTCTGTGTCTTCCGTATGTTGGTTGCTGAATTGGAGGCTGACGGGCCAAACACGACAAGCATTGCTCGGCTCCATCCTTCATGGAGTCCGAGGAATGGCTATGGGAGGGCTTTACTGGCTAGGTCCAGGATAAAGGTGGCCTCGAAACTCACAGCTTTGGGTTGCCAAGGCAAAGTGAGTTTCCTTTTGGTGGGCTGATCCCCAAAGGCGAAATGTGCAAGACAACTGGTGCCTTGTGGGCGTCCACCCGAGTTTGCCTTTTTGCTTGCGAAGGGTCTTTGGGACCCGCTTGCTGCCGGGTTTCCTTTGCGCCCCTTTTGCGTCAGACCGCCTGGTCCATTCTGAAGCAGCGCTACTGTGGCAGCCTGAGCGATGGCATGCGAACATCAGGAGACTGGGAGAAGTGGGTATGTCGTTTATGTCCACATTGAAGCCCCAAATAGGTGGTTGTCCTATCGTGTTTGATCCATGGGTTGAAACCCATTGCACTCCGCTCCATCAGCATGTGGTTCAGCATCGGAGCACCCAGCACTCAAGTGGCCAAAGAAGCTGTCAGCTCTTCTTGAAGGAAGTGGTCCGAACTCTAGTTGGCTTCGCCGTGAGTCCTGCAAGCCTATTGGCGCTACTTGCTCAGCTCCTTATAGCAGCGCGGTGTGTCATGTGTGTGTGTGTGTGTGTGTGTGTGTGTGCGTGTGTGTGTGTGTGCCGTGCGTGCGTGAGGGTGCGGGTGCGGGTGCGGGTGCGGGTGCGGGTGCGGGTGCGGGTGCGGGTGCGGGTGCGGGTGCGGGTGCGGGTGCGGGTGCGGGTGCGGGTGCGGGTGCGGGTGCGGGTGCGGGTGCGGGTGCGGGTGCGGGTGCGGGTGCGGGTGCGGGTGCGGGTGCGGGTGCGGGTGCGGGTGCGTGGGTGTGGGTGGGTGGTGGGTGGGTGGGTGGGTGGGTGGGTGGGTGGGTGGGTGGGTGGGTGGTGGGTGGGTGGGTGGGTGGGGGGTGGGTGGGTGGGTGGGTGGGGTGGGTGGGTGGGTGGGTGGGTGGGTGGGTGGGTGGGTGGGTGGGTGGGTGGGTGGGTGGGTGGGTGGGTGGGTGGGTGGGTGGGTGGGTGGGTGGGTGGGTGGGTGGGTGGGTGGGTGGGTGGGTGGGTGGGTGGGTGGGTGGGTGGGTGGGTGGGTGGGTGGGTGGGTGGGTGGGTGGGTGGGTGGGTGGGTGGGTGGGTGGGTGGGTGGGTGGGTGGGTGGGTGGGTGGGTGGGTGGGTGGGTGGGTGGGTGGGTGGGTGGGTGGGTGGGTGGGTGGGTGGGTGGGTGGGTGGGTGGGTGGGTGGGTGGGTGGGTGGGTGGGTGGGTGGGTGGGTGGGTGGGTGTGGGTGTGTGGGTGTGTGTGTGTGTGTGTTTTGGTGTTTGCGGCCTTCGTTTGCTGTGGCGTGAGTAGTTTCTGTTCAGTTTGAAGAAGGTTTGGGAGCGGCACTTCTCAAAGGACAAGCCTTCATTGCCGGACATGAGATGAGACGCCTGTATCAACCCCAGTTGGGTACTTATCCAAGGTGGCGATCCCGCCAAGTGGTTGGTTTTATGTTGACGCGGCAAACCGTCAGCCCAGAAGGGTCCTTTGATCGGAGCAGTCTCCTTCATGCGCCCGAGACGCGCGACAAGAAACCGTCACTATCCGAAGCCTTCCAGAGCTTGTTCGGAAAAAGTCCTTTGCGTTTGATCACATTCAGGTTGCGAGCACTCGGACCGTGCTTGCCCCAGCACCGAGCTTACAACCTCACTACCCTTTGACTGCTCCTTGGCGGAGTTTATTCTGTGCGTGACTGACTGACTGACTGACCAGATGGGGCTGGCGCCAGCCCAGTTCAGTTTCCGAGCTTTGGAAAAGAACCATCCTGACACGAAAAGCGGAAAGGATCTTTCCATTTGCAACCCTAAAAGTCTCTACTCCCCAGAGCTGCCTTCATGGCGGCGATCATTTGGCTCGAGTTTTGACATGGGACCCATCCACCAAAAGAGATGCGCAAATCGTTTTTTTGGTTCCATGTTGCTTTCAGACTAGCGCGAGCACTGACTTCCACACCCTGGGTACCTGTGAGGTGATGCCGGATATGCCAACTGGCAGCACGGTTGGTCGAGGATGAAGAAGGACAGCTGAGTCACCGCCGGGACGTTCCTTTCGCGACCGCCGGAGAGCAAGTGGCCACACTCCAAACCAGAAGAAATTGTCGGACTATCAGTTTTCGGATATGACTTGAGAACTCCATTGAACATGTTGAGCGCCATGCTAACGCAATAGCACGCCCCTGCAAGGCAAGGATCGAACCTGACAAATCTCTCTGAGCACATTAGCTCGAAGATATCTACCCAAGAGTTTCCCTTGATAGGATGCAGGACTTCATTCCTGGCTTGCCCCAAAGAGGCTTAAACCCAAATAACAGGAAGGCGGGAGGAAGAAAGTATTTTGATCATGCCCCATTGGGAGTACTCAAAGCTCGTTTCCATATCCTTGCACCATCCAAGAGGCACCCATCAGAGCCTGGAGAGAAGGCCTGAAGAATTGGTCGGTGTTTAATTGATTGAGGTCTCCCTTGCCGGCTAGGGTTGGTCTCCAAACGTGGGTGGTTTGCTATTGAATTCCCCCGAGACAAGCCTCCGAAAACCCGCCCGCCTAAAAAATCCAAGCTGGGTCCGAAGTTTCTCAAACGACCGCCTCTCCCCCTCCATTCCAGCCCCTCCCCCTCCACTCCACCCTCTCCACTCCACTTCACCCCGTGCCCCTCCACCCCACCCCCCGCTCCCCCAGCATGAACTGAATAATATCCATGGTCAATTTGGTTAATTTGGGTTCGGGAAGGGCATCAGCAGGAGTGGTGCTGCGGCCACGACTCCCGCGGCTGCGAGGCCACCAGCATGCCACACGAGCCTCGGAAGGAAACGCGTTCGGGCCGTTTGCGGACCCTAAAACGCTTTGAAGGCTGTGGTGTATGGAGGTACCCTTTCTTCAGGTTGGTTGACAGAGAATCAAAAGGAAAGCATACTTTTTCGGAGTAGCCCTATTTTGACAGAACCGTTTTGAGTTTTAAGCGCTTCTAAACATGCTTGGAGTTTCGAAGTTCACTTCAAAACGCATTGCCGTGATCAGGGTCCCCGAATCTTGAGGCGACAACTGAAAGGGGAAGTTCGATAGCGAGTTCGGGCTGCGAACACGTTGGCGAAGATGAAAGAAAAGTAATAGGAGTTAGGGTTTGGGGTTTAGGCATTCAGGGTAGGCAGATCTTAAAAGGGTTTGAGGCGCAGCTGAGCGTCCAAAAAGTGGGCGAAGGTGAAATGCTTGCAAAGACAAAACACATGTTAGGATTGGATTTCGCTTGTCGAGATGTTGGGTTTTTAAGGGTTTCAGCCAAGGTTTTAGGTGTCTTTGAGCACCATTGAAATTTCAGCTGGCGGGGATGAACAAGAACCAAAGTTGGAATTAGGGTTTAGGGTTTCAGCCATTTAGAGTTTCAGGCTCTTTGCGTTGAACGGTGACATATTTTTGGTTTGTGCTTTAGAGGCTGCCGGATTAGGCTTTTAAAGTTTTGGGGAAGATTGAAGCGACATGTTGGGTTTTGAGAGTCACCTAGCAGGCGCTTTCAGGATGACTCGATGGGGTGAGCAGGATTGCAGATGTCATTGTTATTGTCACACTGGGTGCTTGAATTTAAGACACCCGATTGTTGCACCCCTCTCAAAGGGTATCAGCATAAGCAAGCTTCACTCCTATATGGGCGTATTTAAAAATTAGGGACCCCATTGAAACCACCCAAAAAGGGGGGGTTCCCGATCTTGAGACATCCCATATTAGAAAGAAATCACATGTGCGCATGTCGTCCACTGGAGAGCACATGGGTGTATGTCGTCCACCGAAGAGCTCCGCCAAAATGCAAAACGTGTGGTTTGCTTCTCATTCCCGTGAGCTACTGATTGTTGTGTCAACATATACGCATTCCGAAATAGGCACCACACATGGTTGTCTTTGGGTTCCCTCTTTGGGTTCCCTCTTTAGATTGAACAGGCGCGTTCCAAACTCCAGACTTCCCCTTTGCGCATAACGCGCCACCAGCGTCGGATGGGCAGGTTTTGGAGTCTGCAGGCCCCGAGATGACTTCATTTGGTTTTTATTCAAAGCCAATGGGACGCGCCCTGAGATATTGACGCTAAACACGTGAAGCTGTGAAGCAGAGCTTGGTCAAATTGGACCAGTGGCCAGAGCTTTTGGTGACGAAGGGATCGCCCTGAGACCCGGGTGCGGGTTGATTGGACGTCGCACCGCTGCACCGCGTCGCGGCCCCCCCAATCCTGGCGACCCCAAAGGTGAATCTTTTGCTTGCAACTGCTTTGGGCAGTTGGGTCACAGTTTTGCCGTCTTCTTGGCAAACGTCAGGCAACCGCAGGTCTTTGGTTTTAAGAGGCCAATGCACCAGCTAATCACCTGTACCAAAGGAAGCTTAAGATCGAAGGCCCTTCCAATCGGCAGCTTCCAGAACTACTCCGAAAGCGAAGAACCGGCGGCCCTTCAGTTTGCAGCAATGCCCCTTGCCGTTTTTGATAGATCTTCGTGGATGCTTTTTGCGTTGCGATGCTGCGGCACCTGTCTTCACCGCGTTCTTGGAATCCGCGTTCCCTGCAATCGGCTTCGAGGATTGCTCTGTGGGCTACAGCAACTGGCGGGAGGGCTGGTCTCAGATCAAGCAGACCTGGTGCTGCGCCTTGGAGTCTTTGCTTCCCATTTTGTGATAAAGGGAACCTTCCCGACAGCTCAGGGGGAAGCGGAAATGAAAGAGGCCTCTCAGTTGTCTTCCTCTAGACAAGTATGGAGGGTTACACATGTTTGAACTGCTCCACATGTTTGAACTGCTCGATGTTTGTGCAGCAAGATCATTGGAAGGAGCTCTATCTCAACAAACCGCAACCAGGTCAATGCCTCATTGCCCCACAGCCAAGTTAGGGGATTGGTAGACCTTGTTGAGGTTGGCCCGCTTTATTTATAAGGGGCTCTGGGTTTGGTGACTCAAGCAAGGAATTCGAAAGTCGGCTTGTCAAAACTCTCTCCCAGAAGAGTAGGACATCTTTTCCAGTGGGCTGGCTTTGCAACAGGCAACTGACCCACCAGAAAATATGGCCTGGCTGGTTTCTCACAGCGTCTTTCTACCTTGATTTTGTCTGCCGAGATTGTACACAGAGAACATGCCATTGGAAGGGTCTGGGGGGCTCTAGGGTGGACAGACGTATCGCTATTTTCTAAGGGGCAGTGCCGTGCCGCCGGAAAACGTGGTTTGTCCTGAGATGGAGCACTTTCCGGCAGTTTGAGGAACTGATAGATTCTAGATGTGAACACAACCTCGCATTTTCACTATTCCGCTCGGAATCCCTGCTTGATGCGCGATCTCATCTTTTGCTTGCATCGGAATCCTCACCATTGAAACCTGAGGTAAGCACGAGAAGCGGGGCTGCATGGAAACCACCACCGTGGAACCCTTGCCCTTTGACTGCTTCCATGGCGCGCCTTGGCTTGAGGGTTCGACCGTGTCCCGAAAATCACCAGCGAGTTGTTCATCGAATGTTGCTTGGGCGCACGAACGAACATTGGTGTCTCAAAGTTAAGACCGGAGGTATTTGGACGATGACAAGCTAGGGCTACGAGCTCACCGATCATGAAGGCCTTTTACTTGGGGATCCTAGTTCCCGGTTTGTGGTTTTCATTCCGTCCAGTATATACAGCAGGGTCCCTAGGATACATCTGGGCCAGTCAAGCTTGACCAGCTGATTGATAGGATGCCCTGTAGAGTTGGTTTTGGGAGGGTTTCAAAATATGAATTGGGTTTTGAAATGGAAAGGGAAACGCGTTTCCCTTCAATCACGAACCAGAAGGGGGGTCCGCCATTTCGAGAAAGCTTCACGTATCCTTTAAGGGACCTATGCTCGAGGTGGCGGGGATGTGGCCAGCACCGAAGAAGAGCTTCTGCTGCTCCCACTTCGACCTGGGCTGCATGGCCAAACCCACCGAGCCATATGCCGCCCGACTGAGTCAGACTGACCCAAAGCGGGTGGCTCAAGATCATCGGGGGGCTGGCCTCACCAATATTTTATGTTTTTTTTCCTGGAGCTTGTGCGGGTAAACCACAGCTCGGTGTGGTTCAGCTGAAAAAAGAGGAACAGAGGTCCAACTCTGGGCAACTGGCTGAGACATTCCCAAGAGTGTTGACAGGGCCTTGACAGCGAGCCATCTTTGTTTTCTCCCTGTGGTTCTGTCTGTGTGTGTGTGTGTGTGTGCAATGGTACCATTTCCCGGTTAATTCGAAAGGGGAGCCGAGAGAGGGCCGTCCTGTATTGGCCCCTTCCCATTTCAAGACATACCCAGTTCTTGCCTCAGGACTGCTTCTCTGGCTACTTCAACTGGCGGGAGCTCTGGACTCGAGCGCAGCCGCTGGGACAATGGGCGTGGTGTGGAAATTTAGACTCGACTTGTGTAGTCAGAGGCACAACTGGGACCAGGAGGAGGTTGGTCCAGTCAGCCAGCCAGCCAGTCCGCCGGCCAGCCAGCCAGCCAGCCGGCCAGTCAGCCAGCCAGCCAGCCAGCCAGCCAGCCAGTCAGTCAGAGTTCGTTGGTTAGTCGGTTGGATGGTTTGTTATTTGGTTTCCTTGTGTGCTTGTTCGGTTGAAAGTTAGTCACTTGGCTGGTTGGCTGGCTGGCTGGCTGGCTGGCTAGCGCTCTGTGTGTGGTGTGCGTG
Source organism: Effrenium voratum (assembly GCA_963377175.1). Lineage (NCBI taxonomy): Eukaryota > Dinophyceae > Suessiales > Symbiodiniaceae > Effrenium > Effrenium voratum. Next base: position 34,707 of record CAUJNA010000957.1, read on the forward strand.
TGTGTGGGCACGCACGCACAGTACGTTTTCCCGCACCTCCTTCAAGGTCAACGATGAGGCACCTGAGGCACAAGTTTGCAAGAGTTCTTGTCAACGTCCAGCCCTTTTCGTACTGAAGTTGGCTTTATCAGGACAGCTCAAGCGCCAAACGCCTTCAAATCAGCGGGAATTGGGTTTGTTCGACTAGAAAGTCTGAAATGGATCTTCACTGCAGCCTTCTTGAATTTGCCCCCGTTTGTTGGTCTGCGTCCGGTAATTTTCGAGCTGCAGTAAGACACTAAACTCAGCGTCACAAAAATCAGACCAAGCACGGTATTGTCCCTTTTTTTATGATGCATGCTTGAACCACCATTGCTAAAACAACTTTTGCTTTCCCTTTAGGTTCGAGCCATTTGATAACGCTTGTTCCCCAACCCTGCCTTCCCAAGGCAGCACTGGTGTTGCAAGAGTCACCAGCGCGCCTGCGAGCCGCACCCCACCCCGGTACCCTACGACTGCGATGCAGGCGCAGTCTGGCAAAGCCAAAGCGGATGGGTATAGAAAGATTTGGCCTTTCTGGTCTCCGATTCGACACTATGGATTCGGATTGCCCTCCAACCCTTTGTGTTGAACAGCCCTGGAAAAAGCAGCCAAGCCAAAAAGGTTGTCAAGAAACGATATGTCAAAACAAGCTTGGGACCTTCTACAGATGGTGGATAACCTTTCATGCTTCCCGTTTGATGCCGTGTGAAGCTTCCCTCTTTGGGGGGGGCACAGGTTGGACACACACACACACACATTGATTTGTGTTCAAGGCTGTTCCAAGCAAAGAAATGATCCGCTTCAAAAGTGCCTTCAACTAGTTAACACTGAACGCAGGCCAGGAGATCCTCATGGGCTGTCGTCATGTACCCCTTGGTGGGTATACCTCTGATGTCTCCACTTGTTTCCATGGGGAACAGACATGAATCTCCATGGACAATTGACGTCCAACACAGGGTGCCCAAATACTTACTATCTGTATATACCCATGTAGTCATATTATGAGTATAGCCCAAAAAGGGGTGGGCCCCAGCAAATCGCATGTTGAGGGGTGCAGGAAGTTGGCCCTTGAGATCCAATCTCAGGCATGCATACGCCTTCTAGTTTGGCAGGGTCAAAGCAAGAAAGTAGTGCGGGGGGAACTTAGGAACACTGCAGAATCACAGTGCACACTCTTTTTGTTAAATCAACATAGCCGATGGGCAATGATCAGTGTGTACTTGTGTGTGGTTGGACATGGGCCCTTTGCGAGTGGGTGGCGACCATGTGGAAGAGCCACAGCCAGGTCCTATCCTCGTTTGTCAATATCTCTTTTCTGCCTTTGTGAGTTTTGCCTTTCTGCCTTTGGTGTTCACCCTGTTGCCACTTCATGTAGCAGTCATGCTCCCTGTTTCTGGTGCTTTGTCACCGCTGTTCCCAAGTGGGGGTCTTGTTAAAAGGATGCTCTTCATTTTGGGCCCTGTGAAGAGGCCAACATGAAAACCGTGTTCCACAATCAGCGGAAGTGTCAAATCCAAGGGACCTTTTGTTGGATTTGTTGGGGTGGTTTTCAAGCAAAACCCAAAGCAAAACCCAAAGCAAAACCCAAAGCAAACGCCCGAAAAGGTCGCTGAAAAGGCGACCTTTCAGCCTTTGAGTTGACAGGCTTCATGCGCTGGGAGAAAGGCTGGGGGCTTGGACGTGAGGGATTCACGCGGATTAAGAGCTCTGCACGTAAACCGGCCGGCGGGTAAACTAGACTGATGTCTTTGTCCCCTGCACTAGTTGGAGAATCAACCGTAGCCTTTAAGTGGGGTCAAGGCTTCACTTTCTTGCCTTGCCAGATCTTGCAAGTTTTAGGGGCGGATAGCTGGAGGTGTTTGTGCAGAAAACAAGGAGCTCGGCAGGCAGAAAACAAGCAAAATTGTTTGACAACCTTCGATTCACTAGCACACGCCGAGGCTGGTCGGCTGCTAAGAAGCACTGGTGCTGCCTCGAGGCTGGCTTTCGCAGGATAAAGGTCTATTGTCTGACCCTCCCTGCGGAATGACAACTCCCTCAAGGGCTTCTACCCTTTTTGCTCGGGGGACCTTTTGTTCATGGCAAACCGTGAACCCGATCCAACCTTTGTTGCCTGTTCGCTTACTCGCCGATCCTGCAAAATGTCAACGGGGACAATTCATGTGGGACGGGCCCCGGATCCGCGGACAGGTGAATCGTGGCTGCGACCCTTTCGACTGCCAGGACCTGCGATCGAATTAGGCAATTAAACAAGGAGTACAACCATTGACTTCATTGTTTGTGGGTGCTCAGTGCTAGCGTACATTTGTTTCATGTAAGTGGATAGGTGCATACATGCGTACTGGCGTACATCTATGCCTGTAGATGTGCAGACATGCATACATATTACACATACAAGGTGTGTCGTTTTGGAGGCTGCTTTTGTTTGGGTGGCTTTATTTCAGGACACTCAGGATAAGCATGCGTGGATGCTCGAGAGCCTCTTAATGGCTTAAACATCTGTGTGTAAACGACTGTTTGCTTTTGCCAACTCCAGGCTTTCACCTAAAGACCTTGACTGTCGCCCATGGCCGATAGGTGTGGCTCGGCAACTGTGCGTGTTTCTTGTGCATCCTTGCAGGAAGATGCAAACCGCTGGGAGATGGTGTGGCTGAGTCCTCAGAGAGTTGCAGATGCATGAAACTACTGGGCCACGCAATGACGGGCAAACCAGCCTTCGTGTCTCCAAAGCTGTTTGAATTGGTTTTCAATACATGCAAACTCACGTGCCTTTTAGATATCTATGTGTAAGTATCCTATACACAGATTCTTTGCGTTCCCTCAACTTAGGGGCCTGGTATTTAGAGCCAGTCAGCAGGTTTCTGGAGGCACACCTTGACCCCTGCGCTGTGTTATGGCGAGGCTGGCGACTCGGTTTGGCAATGTTTGGGATCAACGACTTTGTGTCAAGCACGGCCGTCTTTGGAAGACACAGGCGGACACATGGGGTCCCCATCCAAGTTTTTCATAGCTTCTCCGGTTATTTCGGATTCCAATTCTTCGCGCAAGGGCGAAGGCTCCAAAAAGTGCATGCTGAGACCCAGAAGAGCACTCTCTCAGATGCCTCGCAGAGAAGCGTTCATTCTTTTTTGTGGTGGCAACCTTAACTAGATCTCCATAGGGGCGAGGCACCCGCGTCCCTACCTGGACAACGGCTTGCCTTATGTTGGTTTTCAACTGTGTCCGATTCAGAGAGTCCACAGAGCTTCACTTGTTGACGTCTCTATATATATATATGTATGTATAGTTATATATTCATTACATATGTATATATATATATATATATACAAATGATCCACATTGCCATCTCCCTTCGTATAATATGTATATCTATATATAAGACTATGTATACATATGATTATATATGCCTTCGTGTAAGCTGGTTTCATAATTGTATTGGTTTGGTGCCGGTTTGGTATTGGTTCGGTATTGGTTTGGTATTCGTTTGTTGGTTTGATGCTGGTTTGGTACTGGCATGGTATGGGCTTATCACATATATTCGGCCAAACGAGCTCCTACACATGGCATTTTTCAGTGTGAGGATTGTCTACTCAGACAGCTGCACCTCCTTTCGTCAAACCGGAGGATGGCAATGGGCTTTGGGGCGGAAGGGAGCTGCCGGAGGGACCTGGATGTGTGACACCTGGCATGTGTATTGCAGAAGGTGTGCGTTGCTTCCTTTGATATTCGGTTGGATCCTTAGGGAAAAAGTGGCGACACAAAGAGTGGAGCTGTCTGAGTAAACAATCCTCACACTGAAGGATGCCATGAGTAGGCGTCCCATCACGAAACCAGTGGAAAGCCAAGCTCGTTTGGCCGAATATATGCGATACACCCATACCAAGTCAATACCACACCAACATCAAACCAGTGGGGAAAGCAAGTTGTTTTTCCACGAAACCCACAAAAAGTTCATAACTATGGGTTTTGCAGAGGGTCAACAGCAACCAAGCTTCGTACACACCGTTTGGATTTGCAGAATGCTGGAAAGCATACTGTGAGTTCGGCGTGACTCAGGTCGGCCCCCAAGAAGGCTTGGTGCTGCGAGCATTCCACCCGGGGCTGTGAGACCACGACGCCTAAGCCCGAGTACGACTGCGACGCAGGACTTTCCGGGGGCCATCCAGGGGGGTTGGCGAGGTCACACGTGTCCCTGGACGGACCAGCCATTTTTTCCAGTTTCAGACGGTCTACACATAGCTTTTTGGGGCCTTTTGACGACAATTCATTCAGAAGTATCCACGCTTGAGAGAATCATGGAAGCTAGCAGGAGGGTTTTGGATACTCTCCTTTGGAAGGAGGGTACACTTGGGTGAAACTGGATGGCACCACTCCCCTTTGGCTTTCCCCTTATCTACATCTTCCAGGAATTGTGCCATCTACTGCCACCCTGGAATAGGGAAGCCAAAAAGGACATCGCTTTTGTGGGTCCCCTTCCTCTCAGCCAGTCAGTGGTCGATGAATCCAATGGCTCTGCAGGCTACGAGAACTGGGAGCAGGGCTGGAGCCACGGGAAGCGGCACTGGTGCTGCACCGCCTTCGGCCGGGCCTGCGAAAGCTACGACCGGGGCTCAGGGCTCGGCTCGCTCGGGGCTCGGGGCTCGCTCGGGGCGGTCGTGTTGTTCCCGCGGTCTTAGGGAGCCCACTTCACCTCTAAAATGAGCATGATGTTGAGGGCTCTCAAGCCACATGGGGGGGTTGGGGGGGTTTCCCTGTTCGCCACCAGGAGGGTTACTTGGATGTCACTTCAATGGATCCAGCTTGACTAAAACCAGCTTGCACAAGGCGTTGAAACCTGTTTTGACTTTGCCAATGATCTTCTCTCTAGGAGAATGGGTTGTCATGCGGGTTGTGGACTAACCAAATTAAGGTTGGCAGTTGGAAAGGTAGAGGTGCGGTTGAGAAGGTGAGGCCCCAAATCTTGCACATTACCTGCAGGTTGCAAATGTATGTCACCTTGGGGGGTGTTCGCTTGAGACATCCTGGATTTGAGCAAGAACTTCCAGGTCCTGACAATCGAGGTCTTGGAAGGCCTTTGTGTTTCCAGAGTCCAGGGCTGGGGCAACCTTAACATGGAAGTTTCTAAAACTAAAGCACATATTTTTTGGGATGCAAAAGGGGCCAACCATGACTAGGCATCCACTATTTTTGAGAACACCAATATATACACCAACGCATACGTGTTTTTGCAACGGGACTAGCCCCCAGGGTAAGCGTGTTGGAAAGCGGGCAGAGCCACTAAGGTACAGCAAGCTGCTTGCACAACAGGGAAGAGCCGCTACGGTTAAGACAAACAAGCACCGTGATATCCAGAAGGTTTTGGTCACATGTCAGTAGAATGCATCTACTTTGTCTGAAAGGACACCGAGGGTCATGTTCTTTCACCCCCTGCTAATTTACAACAAACCGAAAAGGGAGGAAAACGGAAACAGGCCCAACAAAAACAAGCCCGAATTGGAGAAAACACTTTGGCACATGGGACATGGCTCTCGATATGTAGCTGTGGGTCAAAACCAATGGTACCATTTTGGGGTAGGTGAATTCACCACCCATTTCAGGACATATTTTAGTGGTTGGATTGAATCGGATGTTCACTGGGGGCGAACCGATTTGGTTGTTGACCCATGGCTTTTGTCACCCGACTTTGGACCGAGCCGATTCGGAGCTCGAAAGGACTGCAGCTTCGAGCTCAGCACCTGGCGGACGGGGGATGGATCCGGGGGAAGTCTTTGGCGGAGGTGGAGATTCGATGTGCACCAACAACTTGTTCTGGCGGTGCCCTATTTAAACTTCATAGCCATATGTTTGTTGTGTTTGTGTGTCTGTTTTGGAGGATGCCCTTCTGCGGGCAAAAGGACACTACCTATGTTGGGGCCCCTCTTGCATGCTCTTTTTGGGTTGGTTTAAAGGGCATTCAACGGGAAACCAGCCATGTTGTGGGAGGGGATCCCCCTATGTTGACACATGCCCCTGCCGGAGATTCCTCAGGGAAGGTTTTGGGGTCCAAATCCATGTTCCTGGGAGTAGTCCCATGTAAATCTGCAGAGTCGTTTGTATTTCCCCTGGGTTTGTTCAGGGCAACCAACCACCAGATGAAGAGCATGGCAGGTGTCCTTCACGGATGGATTCCATTGGGCCGAATGCCTTTGGGGTTCCATGCTTTCGTCCTTTCGGCCCATTTTGAAGAGACCCACTTGTTTTGCTTGTTGCATGGGCCTCGGCATCCATTCCAGTCTTGCTGTTTACATTTAACTGGGCATAGCTCGTACGCATGGGCTTCACAACCTGCAGCCTCGAGCGAATGATGCAACGATCACACACGGATCAAGGCCGATGATTGCCATGAACCTGTGCAAGAAACAAGTGAGTAGGCCCATGAACAAGATTTCGGGCCATCAGGATTCTTCGATTCCCCTGCTCTTGAATGTTTTGTTTTTCTTCGATCCTGCGTTTACGTCCTCTGTCCGAATACTGCAGAACGATAAGTGTAGTGTCGGACCGACATTTCTTCCCAGACCTCTGCACTGTTTCCTTTTCAAGGGGCCAACAGTTACTCCCTTTGTTGCCCCGAGCGAAGGAGCTCCTGGATCGTGGAGAAGCAGCAGTGGTGCTGTGACCACGTGCAGGAGGGCTGCACCACCACCACCACGGAGCCTTTGTGTCTTGGGCCGCAGTTATGGGAGAAGTTGCCATGGCTGGCTGGTTGCGGGTGGGTTTTTGCCCCACTCCGCTCTGTTGGAGGAAGGTTTGGGGTCCGTTTTCGGCTCATGCCGGGTGCTGGCAAGAAACTGTAAGCGCCTCACCGTGGTTGCTCGCCCCGCGTGGAGCAGATCGGGAATCGATTGCAAAAGTGCAAGCTGGTTGTTTGCTTTGCACACTGAATAGCTGTGCGCACAACCCAAGGCACACTGGGGGACGCCCTAGAATTGGTGACCCCTGTTACCGTAGAAGACTAGCAGGAAGCTTGCCATGTTCGAAAGATTTCCTATAGAACATACTGCGCCACTGTGTCAAGCGAACTTGGACCGATGACCAGACCCCGTCAGGATTTTGCCCACGGCTGCATGTAGCGCAGCCGGGAAGTTGATCCCAACTTCATGCCGCCCTGATCCCAACTTCGTGTGCCCCACCGCTTAAACAAATCTTGGAGGGGTGCCTCAACAGTCCTTTGCACCTTGGGCCACTGGAATCAACGCGTTCTGGGGACTCCCATTTGAGAAGCGATGCGTGCGGGCTCAGGAAGTTTGAAGAGACAAGTCAGGTGACGAGCAGACAGATGGGTTCCAGCAAAACCCAACGCCTGTAGCAAAGTTTTGTTGATTCTAGCCCATATAACGTCGACCTCGGAAGAATCAAGCTGGATTGTGAGGGGTGTCCCGGGTGTCCCCCCCGCACAACAGAAGGATCCTCTTTTGAGCGCGGCGCCCCCTTTTGATGAACCCCTGGGTTCCCAGCATCCAAACAGCCCAACGCTACGCCGTTGCCCATGGCTCAGGCACGACTGCGACCTAGACTTCGGCCATTGGGAGCTGAACTGGACAGGGGCTGGAAATTCCTCGGCTTTTGGGTGGAGACAAAGTTTCTAAATGGCCACATGCAGGTGAGGACCCTGGACAGAGGGGCGCAGGTTGAAAACAGAGGGCACTAGCTTCACTTTGGTTCTGGTTTCTTGCCAGGACTATCTATTTTGCTTCACCTAGGAAGACCACGGTGTTTCGCAGTCTTTTTCCTGATTGCGCGCTTGGTATTGTTTGTTTGTGTGGTCGGTTGGTTGGTCGGTTGGTTGGTTGGTTGGTTGGTTGGTTGGTCGGTCGGTCGGTCGGTCGGTTGGTTGGTTGGTTGGTTGGTTGGTTAGTTGTGTTGCGTTGTTTGTTTGTTTGTTTGTTTGTTTGTTTGTTTGTTTGTTTGTTTGTTTGTTTGGTTGGTTGGTTGGTTGGTTGGTTGGTTGGTTGGTTGGTTGGCTTGGTTTGCCGCGTCTGCCAAACGAAATACTGGTTTCTGAGGTCGAGGCTGGCAAACAGCGTGTGCAGGGCCGTGTGCAGTTCTTTGTTTGCTTTCCCATGGCCCATGAGCAGCAACCAACCAGATGAGGACTTCCGACAATCGTACAGGTTGCTTGGAGAAACCTTCAGAAGGATTGGTGTATGGAGTCCTTTCACTTTGCAAGTTTGGGAACGACAAATCTCCAGATTCGGGCCCATTAGGGTGTAATGGGTCTCGAATTTCTTGCCAAACCCAGAAACATCAGGGTTTCGTCTTCAAGTGGTTTCCCTTCGTCAGGTTCCACGGTGGGGCGGGTCACAGAAAAAACGTTTTCGGAGGTAAGAACCCAGATTCAACATGCCCGTATGGGAGTTTCTCAAAATGGACCCCCCTTTGGTTGGTATCTAAAGGGAAACAACAAGGATTTGTCTTGCCAGTTTTGGGGACGGATTCCTATTTTGAGAAAGCAACATATGAGGCTTGCAGTTCTCCCGCAGGGCTGATGAGAAGAAGCACTACTGCTGTGGTGCCACGGGCCGGGGCTGTGACCCCTTCGACTGTGCGGAGGGCTTGAACCAGTGGCGCCTCGTTTTTTGATGGCCTGAAACAGGGCTCAGGCCGATATGGGTGTGGGTGTGTCGGTTCTTGATGCAAAGCACCTTTTTGGGAAGAGGCAACCACCCATTTTGTGTGTTGCCCAATTCAGAAACGACTCCTTTTCGATGGTTTTAGATGTCACCTTTTGGCTGGCACGGCTGAGTTTCTTTGTGGTGGGCCGATGTTCAACCGGAAAATAATGTGGGAGCTCTCGGACATTTGGACGACTTGCCATTGTGGGAACCAGGTCGGGTGGTTTCCGCTGCTCAACAACCTCCTTTATAAGCAGCAGTCATTGGCTGCCCGTTGGTATTGCAGCAGCCATGATTCACATGCTCCAAGCTTGGTGTTATTATCTTGCAGCGCAAATCCGGCAACCCTGGAGCGAGGAATCCAGAACATGGTTTGCAGCTGCCTGAAGTCTTAAGTGTTTCGTGTGTGTGTGTGTGTGTGTGCAAGGTTTCAGGATCGATTAAAATTAAAAGGCAAGCATATACATATTGCATTGCTAGTGAATACACGCTCCCATTCCCTCCCAATGTCCGGCATCCCTGTCTTGGGTCTATTTTAAGAGGAAAGGGAAACCATCCATTGTGGGCAGTTCCCACGTCCAGAGAGTGTACTCTTTAGCGTGTACTGCGGGCTTCACAAACTCAGCGTGTTGTGTTGGATGTTCCAGAGACTTGGAGTACAGCCGCACCTGAGAAGAAGTTTCTGAAATTGCCAGATCATTGCGGTTTTGTAGTTCTACAGGGTCCGAAAAGTCAAACCGAACCGGGCTTTCCTCCACCCTGCCGTTTTGCTTGTTTTGGGAGTAGCAGGCATGGGTTCACCCACACACGATGGTCCTCGAGATTGGGGACCCCATGTCCTTTCAGGAGCCGATAGGTCAACTCCTCAGCGCTCGCGTTTATGAGCTCATAGGGGTCTTAGGGAAATTGGGAGTGCGTGGCATCAGCCAAGCAAACAAAGAAAAGCCCAGCCATGCACGGATCTGCATTCTTGGAAACACCCAGACAACGCTTGAGGACAACAGAGAGAGAGAGAGAGAGAGAGAGAGCGAGAGCGAGAGAGAGAGAGAGAGAGAGCCCCCAGTTATTAATGAACCGGAGTTGGTGTCGAACGTAGCGCTACTCAAATCAAGCCAAAGGCACCATCTTGACCAACACATCTTGACAAAAACTCAAGCCCCCGACTGAGGCAATCAGTTTGGGGCCTGGCCAAGAAAGCCTGGTGCTGCGAGCGGATCAAGATAGGAGCGGGTCGTGGCCGCGGAGTGACATGAATTCACTCGTGTCCAAAGTGAATCTACCTCTGTTTCGCCCTTCTGAGGTTCACTTTCAGTGTGCCAAAAGCTGATAAGTTGAGTTGTTGTTCCCTGTTTCTTGATTCGGCGAGGGAAATCTCCAATGAGCATGGCATGGTTCTTTGCTCAAGGTCGCGATGTGCTGTTCTGGCTTGCCAAGGTTGGGATGAGCCCAGAACTGATCAATGGACAAGTTTCAGATGACGTGCTTCCCAATTGAAAGGTGAGCGGAAACTGAGAAGGTGTCCTGCTTTGCCGCCTCCCCATAGTTTGTTATTTTTGTGTGCAGGCGATGTGGTTCTCTGGGAGTGGGAGTGGTTGCGCTTCGGAGAGTCCACGAGCTCTTCGGGGAAATTTCTGATGTGCCGGTACTCATACAACCTCGATACATCTATCCACTTGTGCATCTACCATGACTAAACATATATTTCAAGTTATGTACCTCACCTTTGCAACCTGACACGCATGTCTTCATGTCTACTCATTAATGCATGTCTTCTCGCTGCCTTGCCTCATTAATGCATGTCTTCTCCATGCGTTTTTCTTTGGTTGTGCGCACAGCATTCGAGTCAGAGGTTTCAACTCGAGTCCTTGTTGTCAAGTGGAGCTGGCCTTTGGCGTTTGCTCAGACCTGTGAGATGCATTGAATTCGTAGACCACAACCTGTGCAGTCCCAAGGGTGTCCCTGGTTTGGGTTCAAAATTGCTGCTCGACGTGTTTGTATTTTATCAAATCCGCAGTTGGCACAACTGGGTGGTTTCTTCAAACTGGCGGTTTCCTTCCAACTTGACAGTTAATCGAACATGTTGATGGGACTTTTCAGCTTGTTAACCGCACGTTTGATCTAACGTGTCGTTTTCCCCGCCCTTTCTGGTTTGTTGGTTCGGGTGAGACCGCCTTGTTCTTTGGGCTCCGCGGGTCGCGAGGCTGCCCGGAGACCACTGCTGCGCCCTTCAGCTGCCAGGGGCCTTCCGGGGACTGGACCTCTGAGAGGCGGTCCTGGCGCCTCGGATGGACCTCCCGACTGGGAGGTTAGCTATCCCAGTAAGCCTTGCGGATGGGACAATGGGGTCCCTTTAAAGAAGATGTGTATGTCACATATGTCATGTCTAGACATAACCCTATGTGTCTTCTTTTTCTTCCTCTTTTGTTTCGCGACGGGGGGGGAGATAGGGTTGGAACAATGGCCAGCCCTTCTGGAGTCACTATGTCTTTGTGAGAACAGGGCTGGTTTGACAATCACTTCACCAAATTGATTGTTAGACCTCGCCTCAGCCATTTAGCTTTAAAAAGGGGGGCTCATCCTAAGCTCTCCCCAGCTCAAAGGTCAAAGGCAAAATCCATTTTGCAAGTTGTTCCCAAAAGTGAGGGCAATCAGTCACACAAAGGGGGGGGGTGCTCACAAGAGCCCCTGATCCTCATTAGTGTGACTGTTTTGGCGTCCTCTTTAGTGCCCGACTGGTTTTGGGGGTTGCTGAAAACTGAAAACCAAAGCCTCAGCCTTTTAGTTTTAAAGGAGGGTCCTCATCCTAAGCTCTCCCCAACTCAAAGGTTAAAAGCCTGAGTACTAGAAATCTGAGAGGGGGCCTTGGCAATACTAAAGTAAGTACTTCCCTCCCAGGATTTTCACTAAAGAGGGTCCAGCTGACTGGTTCCAGTGTTCAGGGAAGGGGGGTCTATGTAAAGAGGGTCCAACATTCGTCTGTTTCTGGTTTGGAGAGGCACTTGGGTCCGTGGTCCCTGTCACGAATCTGTGGGACGTGTGCGGCCTGAGGTGCTGCGAGAACCAGAAGTTGGGCTGCCCCCAGGATGTCTTCGATTGTTCTGCCGGTCTTAAGGACTGGAAGAACGGCTGGTCCCATGCCCCTTGGGCCCTGAGCCTGGGGCTTTGACCGAAACACCCCGAGCATTCACCGGGCAAAGCGTTTGGGCTCGACTTGGGTTTTTCAAGCCGGGAAAGGGGATAACCGGCATTTTCTGGATTTAACTTTGAGAAACTTGCGACTGGAAGAGGAACTTCCGAAGAGGATTGGGTGGACGCTGGAGAAAGACCTCCAACCATCTGACGCACACCTATTAACTGTCACCCAACTAAAAACCAACAGCCATCAGTGGGTGACAGCCAGCAAAACACAGCCAGCTGGCAACAATCAACTGGCACCCAAGCAAAAAGGCACCGGGGTGGTAGAAAGCTGCAATGTATCCTTGTGTTTCAATTGTCAATGAGGAGGTGATTGCGGGGTGGCATGCGGCAGAGTCAAGCTCGCAACTGATCTTTTGCGCTGTCAATGTAGTAGAGAATTGAATCGCTCTTTATAAAGCTGGAAGTCCACAGGATATCGGCTACAGGATCTGTGGAATACTCGTTCGCCAAGCTTCTCAAAGGGATCCCAAGCCTTTCGTTTTGCTCAATATCGTCAACCAGCCTTTGCAAGGAGCAGGGCCCCAAGCAAATACGTGACAGTGCAACTCGGGTTCATGCTGATCTCCAAGTCAGTGAATTGAAGAGCTGACACACACACATCCATTGTACAAATGCAACATGGCTACGCGCAAGCAAGCAACCACTGTGTCTAAATTAGCACGACAAGAATTGTCCGAGCTCAGGCTGCCAAATCAGTGGAACCGCAAGATGATTTCCGCTGGAATGCACACATAATTGCCATGGGACAGAGAAACACATTGAGGCTTGCCTCCAACTGCAACACCCTGCGAGCAACCGCCAATTCACAAGAGCGGACTCCCGGTGTACTTGTGGCTCACAAGTCATATCAAGTTTTGAAAAAGATGTGCACCCAAAGGAAACGGGCTGAAGCCTATCCGAAGAGGAGGCCAACCTAAGAACAAACGGATTGGGTCAGGCTTAGCACCAGAAGGTCCTGCGGACTCCAAAAGTCCGCAATCCGGGCCGACGAGCGGAGAAACATTGGAGGCCCGAACCTGCAATTGGGTGACACCAGAGGACCGACTTCTGGGTTGTGTTCAAATGCCCTAGGTTTCATCTAAGGATTGGACATGAACCCCATGGACCCAGAGAATTCCACCTGGTCAAGGCACTTGTTATTGTGCCTGAAGTTCAAGTTCTTGTGCGGGCTGTCTAGCCCTGGAATCAAACTGTTCCTTCTTGCTTTCAACAAGTTCAAGCAAGACAACTGTTGTCCCTTTATTCAGCGCGCCGATTTGTTGCTTCAATGGCTTGAGGCCAAGAAGCAGTGGTGCTGCGAGACCTTCCAGAGTGGCTGTGAATGAGACTCTCGGCCACTTGGCCTTTCGGGTTGGTACCGGGTGCATATCTTGGCGGTTTCGGTTTGGTTCTATTCGTGGACTTCCTTCAGTGCCACAAGCACGCCTGGGTCTGGAATGCAGTACTTGGCGCATGTTTACCGTATCTTTCCCCACTGAAATCTGAAATTGATGCATCAGAACTGATGTCCAACGGTCCACGATGTCCATTCACTGTACCACCTTGACAAGAGGCACATGATCTTGCTTGCCTGGTCTCATGGCGAACAACTACCCTAGTAGGGCGGATCAGCATTTTGGATCGGCGTTGCCCGTGGTCGGTGGTGGTCGCTTGATTTGTGCCGGCCTCGAAGCTGCCACAAGCTCTGGTTTAACCCTGCCCTACAAGCCCAGGCTTCTCACTGCAAAGCTCGCAATGTTGTTGTTTAGCAACAAACTGCAGGAGTGACGTTTCCAAAAAAAGGGAACTGAGCCTCGTTTCGGTCTCCTTTTGGCTTCCCTCTGGCAAGAATCCAAGCAGCCGTCCCGATTCTGGAACACCTCCCACGTGTCTGCAAGCAAAATTCTCTCCAGCTTGTTTGGTCCATTTCTGGCGTCAACCTACTTGTGGCGCGGCAAAGACTGCAGGACAGCGGGCAACATGAGTATTTTTTGGATGGAGGACATCTTGATTGACTCAAATCCTGGATACTGGTGCCTCACCTTCAAGGTGAAATCCTTTCGACATCCACACCCATCTCTTGCGAGAATCGCCCAAGCTCGGGATCTGAGGTGATGCCCTGAGGGCACCTTCCGTGAGTTGGGTGCAAATCCGCCTGGGAGTATGGTGAGTATGGTGCCTCAGATTTTTCCCAGCCACGAAGGTCCCGGTTCATCCTTCACCAAAGTGGGAATTCATGTGGACCCGGTTCAGGCAGCAGATGGGATGCGGGTGCTGAGCTTGAGCTCAAATCAGAAGCTTGTCCCGAATGCGCCAGCGTTTCTTGAGGATGGCCCCATGTGCAGGGCAGCTTTTCCCAGGATGTCAGCGGTGGATTTGGGCGAAGTTTCCCAGGCGGAAGGCAGCCAAGACTGGTGCAAGTTGAGCCTAAAGCTGGCCAGCCGCGCGAAGATCAAAAGCGAGCCGGGAACGGGAGGTTTTTTCAGTTAGAAGAACTGAACAACACCAAAACTAGAACTGGGAACCGGGCCATTCTGAGACAGTTTTCGGCGTTGGGGTATTCTCGTTGTTGCGAAGTTTCGTGAATCTTATGGTAGCCATTTGTTTTGATTTTCTTCAGATATCATCGCCTGTCCTAAACAACTGGCACAAGCCGACCTTTCCACGTCTTGAATATGTGGCCCCACCTTGACCTTTGGCCTTGTCCTTGTGACAGGTTCGGTCAAAAGTTGCAACGGCTTGAGGCGACGCGCTAATTTGCCCGTGTCCATTGCGGTCCATTTCTGTAGCGGTGGCTTACTTTCCCGGTGCCCAGGGAAGTTGCCAGATCTGCGCTGAGCCGAGAGGAGCTTCAAGTGGCAAGTGGGACGATCTGCGACAGACCGAGGGTATGTCGACCCCAGACTAGTCAACCTGGCGGATTCCTAGGGCGATGTTCCGCAAAAGAGTGGCGGGTTTACTTGTAAATGGGAGACCCCCTTTCACTAATAATAGTGAGAACACAAAATTGATATGCTCTAGGTTGACTGCCCCATTCCAGAGGGGATTTTTCATTCTGAGGGCAATCAATGCAACAGGTTGACCAGTCTGGGGCCATTGACCAGTAGGTAAGCCACAATCAAACTAAAATAAGCTTAAGGGGACAGTCGCAACCATTGTTTCGGCGTTCGCTTTTTTGGAATTCTTTACGTGGTTTTGGGTAAGCCTTTTTAAAGGAGCATACGCAACGGGCCCTGGAGCAATGAGAACCTTTACTCAATGAGCATCCATCTGGGGCCCCAATTTGGGGATGCGAGTTGATACGCCATGAGCGATGGGGCCATTTTGAATTTTGCCTTCGCTTTCAAGGTTTGACATTCAGCAGCGCAGCTTTCGGGCTTGGGTTTGCGCTTAAGTTGCTGCATTAAAAGGCTCAGAGTGTGAAGTTTGGGCTTTGAGAAGCTTCCCATGGAGCGATGAGACAGCAATTTGGTTCGCGCAGCATATCACATGAAAACAGCCAATGGCAGACGCACGACGAAGTGTTGGCACCCGCGCACTTCGAAGCCCTCGAACTTTTCTTTCCTTGGGGCTCGTTGTGCATAGCCCCCTTGCAGTCCTTCTCGTTTAGCTGGGATTCCGTTTAGTTTCTTGCTGTGGGATGGCTTTTTCCTGCTCGCAGCTCGGCGTTCTCTGGGATCGCTTGAACCCGGTTTCGGGAGATTTAGAGGCCTCCTGTACACATGGGTCCCGCCCTTATGCCAATTCTATATTGGTCCCAAGATGTTACATACAGGGTCTCTGAAAGGATACTTTTGGGCCACTAACAAAAATCATCCTTGCAAACTGAGTTAGAGGAACCCTTTGTAAAGCAGGCTGTTTTTGGTTGTATCCTTGAAGGAACCCTGAGCATGGTGACAACGGCGGCTCTGGCAGGACGGCGCGCACTCAGAGCACATCTCACCAGGTCTCACCGGGTCTCACTCAGCCGGAGCCGAAGCGCAACCAAGGGGACAAAGGACCAACAGTCGACAAGCAGGTTTCTGCCGCATTTGACGCACATATTGGGGGAACAGGCTGATTTTTGCACCAGCCTTTGGTAAAATGATTAGCTTGGAACTCACATTTCAGCAGCTTCCTTCGGTAGGTCTCACGCGGTGCCTGAAGCCCTAGGCTTGCGGGCGCGCTAAAAGTGGCTAACGCAGCGCTCTCTCAGCATGGAAGCCCGCAGGCCTCCTTTAGACACTGGTCGTTAGTCTTCCAAATGGGGCCTGTGCAGTTCCATTTGGCAAAGCGGAAACAGACTCGAACATGGGAGAGTTACCCATGCAATGCCACATCACTTGGCGGAGAACCCACTCCACCGAGGCAGGTCCAGGTGGTGAGGGTTGCTTTTGCCGGCTGCTTTATCAAGGAATCCAGTTTGCAAGAGGCCGATTCACAAATTCACAGGCGTCGATCCTGCATAATTTACAATGTTGCCCAACATTATCCCGGGCATCCATCAGTTCCTGGACTTTTGTCATGTCTTAGAGGGCTTTCATTTCACAGCTCCCAAAACCACTACTAAGGGAAACAAAGGGTATAGAGTCTTGTGGTGAAATAGTGGTTGTATAAACTATTGTCCCTTGGCTAATCACTTGCGGGCGGCGGAACCGCTCTTGGACCAGGCAGGTCAACCCAAACCTGCTGCATCCCCCCGCCCCGCCTCCTCCGGCATCCTGGCTCCCCCTTGCGGTGCCAGCCCAGTGTGGGCATCGATCTGATGTAGGATATCTTTCCCTTACAAGAAGTTTGACAACTTTCAAGTTGTTTGAATACGTTTGAGCAGTAGGACATTGGGTACTTCAATTTGATCACCAGCGCCCCTCTCTTATGCGTGAGGACTTGTGAACCCAACTTGCTCCTTGTCCCTCGGGCCCGAGCATGTCATTGGTGCGTCCCCACCGCCCCGAATGCACGTTTTAGTGTTTCGGCTCAACATTTCAACGCGCAAGTAACGCGGGGTGACGCCGACGAACTGCACACATACTCCTCACAGCCACCCGCACCCCGAATTCAGCCGTTCCAACCAAGCTGGTCTCAACCTTGCACATTTGGCAGGCTTAGGAAGTTTTTCGCGCGCAGATCGCCTTTTGTGAGGCGGGCTCCAGAGTGAGCGATGTGGGCGAAACTGCGACCGATGTTTCTAACCGACAGATGGGACAAAGAACAAGTCAGCAAAATGGCAATTGGCAGGATGATGCGCCGTGCAATCGCCCGGGGCTCAGGACCGAAGCAGGCAGCAAGGTGCGCAGGATCCTCTTCTCCCAATGGGTTGCCTTAACAAAAGGCCCCGAGTCACGCCTCCTCACGAAATCTTACCTGTTGAAAACATGGAGATCTGGGGACGAGTTGGGAGCTACCATGGCTGACCATTCAGAATCGCAGATCTGTTTGCGGAGTCTCTGCCATGGCCGGAACACCCTGGCAGAGTTGGGATTTGGCTGGTGGCTCATTTGTAGGGCACGACTCCAATCGTGACCTCTTGGGGTCGAAAATGATGGTCAAGCCTTGAAGATGCATTCAAAGTTCAAATGGACACCCCATAGCATGATGGCGTTCCTTTGGCTTTCCCCAAGATTTTCACAGAAAAAGGGCAGATCCATAGAGGGATCCTTTCTTTTCCAAGTGGAAAAGGCGTTGGCGCGGCTTGCGGGCTTTTGGGCCTAGAAAGCTCGGCCGCCTTGAGATGGCCATGTGGTTCCTTTCGTTTTTGAGGTATCTCCTTTTGCGGTGAAACTGGGTCTGTAAACGCGAACATTTTGAGGCGATGGGGCTCTCAATATTTGCTCTAATCAAACCCTGGGTAGTTGGAAGGCTACATGGCTTTAGATGCCAGGCTTTGATTGCAACTCTGGGTACACGATTTGCGCGAGTGGTGCGAGCTTTCCATCGATCGCGGAGCTCCTCTGGCTCCTTTTCGTTGAACACTGTCCAGAACATGTTTTGAGGTTTTGGGCCAAGCGTCTATCACCCAAGTTGTTCTTCATGAAAGGGGGAAGACTCACTTGGCATTTATCGCAGTGGAGGTATCACGAGTGGGCTGGCACTGTTAGTCAATCGCCCAATGCAGCTCGGGCACAACAGGGAGGAGAAAGCCGATCTTCTCATCGCACTGTTCTTTGGCGTAGCGTAGCCCGTTTGTCAGGATACATTCCAGGGTTTGGGCTTTTTGTGACCAGGGAAAGCCCTGAGATCCTATCTCCGGCGCTGGAATGAGAAGCGAGCTTTGAACTCTGGGCTTTGGGGTGTCCCGAAATTGAACATTGACCTTTTGTATGGCGTTGAATCGTTGAATCGTAACGGGAGCAGCACACCCAGCGTCTCCGGCCTTCGCTCGCTCCCAGGTCCTAAGGCGCGTGTCAAGGCCCTCGGGGCACGGTACCTCGCGGGCGCAAGGGTCTAACGGAGGAGCCTCCAGCATAGGTGGTTTTGCCAGGAGTTTACCTCAAAAGAAGCCCAAACAAATCCAAAAGGAGCGATCGAGGCTGGGCCTGGCATTTTTTCTGTGGTGAATGAGGCAAGTAGGTGATTGGGAATAGAACGTTGGAACTTAAGACTGGCAGGAAGTTCCCTTTCAAACAAAAATACTGTACCCATTGCCTTGCTTCCGTTAAGGGAAATCAACATCCGTTTGAACACAACCCTGGTCACCCTGCTTGCTGGAGCGTCTCGACCCTCCTTCAACTGTCCACAAACATATGGCACGATGGAGAATCCTTGTTGCCTAGCCGCATCAAGCACATCTGGGGCTGTCATTTGCACTGGAAATACTTCCATCCTGTGGTGGAGCTAGTAAGCGGAATCGAGAGAGAAAAAAGCGTTTCAAGGGTCTCCCACTTTGACAAGGCCGCTGAGGAATTTTTCGGACTTGCCATGACAAGCATGGGCGTCCAAGTCAAATTGAAGAGGGTCGGGACCACTGAGGGACTAGACCAGGTTGTTTACGCTAAATCAAGACACCATGCGGCAACAGCTTAGCGAACAATTCAAAGAGGTTCCTGGCAAAGTCGAGTTGATATAAATGGCCAAAAGGTGATGTTTGAGCTGTCAAAGCCTTCAAGCAAGGGGCTGGTGCTTGGATGGGATTTGTCTCGCAAGGTGCCGCCACTTCGCCTCGGTGCCGAAGGTACCGGCTGGTGTGGAGTCTCGGGAGATAGGGCCGTGTGTGCCCTTAGAGGTTCACGCCTTTTTTTGTTGGGGGGGAGGATTGCCGCGGGAGGATTGCCTACTTTGGAGAAAACTCCAGTTGTGCCAAGACAATGTTGGTAAGCTTGTTAGTCAAACCTGAGATGTTTGGCCTCATGGAAGTTGTCATGGACTCCTATTGCTTCCTCGTGGTTTGCATTGACGGCAAAATGAGCTTACCGACAAAAGTCTCTTGGAGTTCAACAAAGGAGATGGTTGAAGACAAATGGCATCGTTATCCAGGCGGAACTTGAATCGGATATCTGTGAGTATGTGTGAATCGTCGTATATGCTGCAGACAGCAGAACTGCACACAGGCGAAAATAATTAAGAGGGGTTGATGGTCGGATGGCCATTCCATTCAACTCAAAGTCTCAAAGTCACCACATCATTTTACCGGGCATACAAGAAAATTCAATAACATGGAAGGGCCAAAGGGAAGGGTGGAGACTTGGAGGCAGATCTGCTTAGCTCCGGATTTGAAATTCAAAGTTGACTGCTTCGGGGCATTCAAAGGTTTCGGGGCATCTTGCATGGTCGTTGTTGGGAAACATTTTACATTTTTGCTTATTGTGGTTTAGTGGGAAATCCCAACTTAGCTGCGCAAGAGTATTTTTTTGTTGCTCCCCTTCCAACGTCAACCGAGCTTGGAAGCAAGGAGGCTGCCGGAGCAGCGCTCTCTGTTACTCAGCCGTGGCTTGGCATGTGTGGAGCATTCGGGCATCGGGCCCAGCGAACTGCAAGACAGCTTCGACGTCTCTGCTCGCAGCTTGGTGTCTCAGCAAGCCGATCTGCAGCCTTTTTACTTCGCAGACCCCGCGGTCGGTGTTGACGCATGTCGTTTGGGTGGTTGGCATATGCTTCGTGACATTGAGCTGGAGGCGTGGCTGGGGATGAGCAGATGGATGGCTGATCCTCGTTCACAAAACAGCGTCAGATGGAACTGCACTGCGCGTGCCGCATGCAGTAGCAGGCTTTGTGCCCCTGGCACTTGGCTAGACCGACAAGCTCAAAAACAAGCTGGGCGTCTCTTCAGTCCTCTCTTTTAGATGGGCGAGGGTAGGTTCTTTCCAAGCAGGACATGATCGGTTGCATTCGACAGGTTCTTGCAATGGCCGGCAATGGCCGGCTTGCCAATCACTCGGCCAGACGAGTCCGGGCACTCAGCACCACTATGGTGGCCACTGTCTCCGCGTTAGTGGGGCGCAGTTCATGACTTCCTTGGGCTTGGGTGAGCCGCTGACCCGCCACCTTGGAGAAATGCAACAAAAAGGGGAATCTGAACAATCTTCTGCGTATGTTTGTTGCACATAGCCTGCAGTGAAGCCAGGCATTCCCTAGTCTGTGGAAAAAAGTCAGCCAATGTCAGCCACCAACTTGTCCAAATCTTGGAGAACAGACTCTCTGACAGCAATCGCTGACGGGCCCAAACTGAACCAAGGCAACAGTGATGCCTGAGCCAGAGGGCGCAAACAATGTTCAGAAAGCGACCAACGCGACTCCAAGTCAAAGGCAGGCTGCGCGCGCACAGGCCATGCCGAAGCACGTTCCAAGGATATTTGGTTGTTTTGGGCCACGCCAAATCCGGGTCCGCTTGGACTCCTGCTGGTCCGATGCCGATTGCGCCCTTTGCGTCCAAAATCAAGGACCACGTGCATCATAGCTTTTCTCCACCCCGGCACGCCAACTGTTGCCCACCAGGTGTTTGCGTGTGACGTCTTGTGCCATGGACAAACCTGCAAGTAAGTGATGCGCCTGCTCCTTGACCTCTGCGGTCAACAACTGGAAGGCGCCTTGAGCATCGATCATCACACTTTCTTCCTTGCCCGAGGAATTTGGCAACTGGTGGGTTGATCCTTGCCCACGGGCAACATGGGCAGATGCAATTTGCCAAGAACTTGAGCAACTGGAGAGGCGGACCGTTGAAAGGACTACGGCAGCAAGCGTTCTTGCCTGCCACAGTGCCGCTGCGCTGACTCGCGCCTAAGCAAGGCGGCACAGCAGTGACCAATTTATCAGGGCGCTGGCCTCTGGGTCCATTTGCCGAATGACTTATGCCACCGCACTGACATGTGGATCGATTCACCGCTCTGCTGTTTACCAAACCCGACTCCGGAGGAGCGCAGGGAACATAGAAGTGAGCAGTGACGATTGAACAGGTCGCAGGGACCCCAAGACGGTTGGGAGGTCGGCAAACTGTCACCTGTAAACCAGGTACTGGAGAGATAGGCAATTCCTACGCTTCAATGAGGGATGACAAGTTACCGCCCAGGTTCTCCCGAGGCCTGGCGAGAGGACAAAGATAAGTACAAAGACCTTCACAAGTCCATCCGACATGTCAATGTGCCGTGCGGGTGGGTCGTTTTTTGGGACTTGCTTTTGCCTCCTTTACTGGTTTTGAAGAAACCAACAGGAAGCCAACTGTTTTGGGCCCCCTCAGTTTGAGACAAACATTCCCGCCGTCACGTCCTCGAGCTCGTTTTGGTAAGACAGACAAGAGCACATGATTTTCTTTGAGTGATAGTATTAAGTGGGAGGCACCCGTGGACTCGCGAGGCTTGGGTAGTATAATATTATATTGTATGTTAAACATCGACGTGGAGGATTGCAAAACCGGTTTCAAGAGATGTGTTTGCATGTCACCCTTGCTGAAGGTGGGTTATAGAGTGTTTGCTTGTGCCATGAACACAAGAAAGGTGTTCATTGTCCTTTGGCGGAAATGGGTGTGGCCCAGTGCCATGGGCAATCGTAAACGGGGTGCGTGTTTGCATGTTTGGCTGCTATTTCAGGTCAATGGCAAGCAGTCGGTGCGAGGTTTTTGAATCCCTTGTAAACCTGCTGTGCTATGTAGTTTCGCGTCAAAATGGGAGCCCCCATGATGGGTAGCATCCAAACAACATACCCACATTGTGCAGTGCTCGAACTGGTTTGATGCTGTAAGGAAATTTATATTCCTTAGCATGATGGTCTTGTTTGGAACGGGAAGAATGAGTGATGGGTCCCCATTTGATACACTTGTAGAGGGAGTCGTTCACTTTCACGGCCCCCCGTTTAATCCTAAAGGTTTGAGGTCAACATAAAATGGGGGGAATATCTGACGTGCATGTCGGTTGGCCGACAGCTTGCTACAGAACATAATTTGTGTGGGAGTTCAGATTCATGCTGCAATTTGTTGTTGTGCGTGGTGGGTTTGACAACCGTAGAATATTCACATTTGTCGACTTTCTTGTATACCTGGAAGCGCTGTTGCCAGCCTTCCTGGTGGACGGCAACCTCCGAAAGATTTGAGGCCGGTCAATGGGGGGTGCTTTTCGCTGGAATATATGCCATGGAGGAGAGGCTTGTTCGCAATCCATGCTTACTTTTCGGAAAAAGCTCGGCAAGATTGGTGGCCGTTAGGTAGCAAGTGATTTGAGGGCTGCAAGACCGGTTTGCTTGTACTTGGAGAGTGTAAGCCCCATGAAACGGACATAGGGTTCCTATCACGAGTTCAACCATGGACAGCAACCATTTTGATGGCACAGGTATGTTCGGTGTTTGATGGGTGGAAAGGAAACCAACCATTCGTAGGGGGGTTTACTTGTTTTGGGAAGCACCACACATTCCGCGTGTTTCGAATCACCTGATTCCACTGATGCACACGCTACCCCTAGTGTCCCCCGGGGCTTCTCCTTGATTTGGCGAGGTTCGGAACTCACATTGGCCCTGATTAAAACCCTTCCCAGTCATTTACATATCAGGGTTCCAGTTCCTCTTGGAGAGCCGAATCTCTGCTAAAGAGGAGCCCCGCCAGACAGAGGGTCGACATTAGGAGGGTCAGTCTTTCAAAAAGGGTTCAGAAAATGTGGCAGCTGCGCGAGGCTTTTTTCAGTTGCATGTGAAGATGTTGTTTCCAGTCCGGTGACTAAGTTTTGGTGTCCATTCACAAGCCAACTGTAGTCAGTCTGGACGCAGTGACGGGCACATGCTTGCCTGAGGCACACACAGCAGTGCATCAGATTTGAACATGTGACAGGATGGGGCCCTATGCTAGCAACATGATCAAGGATCCCGTGACGGGCAAGGTGCGACACGGAATGGGGAGGAAAACGCACAGAGGGCCAATATGTGTTGGCCGGCAGTACTCGAACGCTGCAAAAGCCAATTGTGTTAGGCCAAACTGTGGAGCCCGACTTTCGCATGTTTCAGTAGACGTGTATACATATTATTATATATCTATATATATATATATATATGTAACTTGCTATTTGGCATGTACCAATGTGTCAATCGAGACCAAGGTGTTTGCGCAAGGAAATGCAATTTGAGGCAAATTCTTGCAAGTATCCACACTACCGTATCCACTTCTAGTTGCAGTGTTTGAAGACCATGCGATTGGCGTTTGGCGGTTTAGTCAGATTCCCATAGCCCAACATTGGCCGGGGCAGGGTTCCATTTGTGGGTAGCAGGGTGCAACATAGACCCCATGCCGTGTCAAATACAGTGCGAGCTCTGTATAAGAAATCGGTTGGTCGAGGCCCATGGGGGCTGAATTTCTTAGCCAATTTCTTAACCTTGTCGTTTTTTAGGGGAATGAATTCTTGAATTTCTTTTCAAGGGAGTCCTTCATCGCTCGAAAAGGCAAAGAAGCCCTTTCCAGCCCCTGGATTTCTTAGCAAAGGAGCCCTTCATCACCCGAAAAGGCCGCTAAGAAATCCAGCCCCTGGATTTCTTAACAAAGGAGCCCTTCATCACCCGAAAAGGCTGCTAAGAAATCCAGCCCCTGGATTTCTTAGCAAAGGAGCCCTTCATCACCAGAAATGGCCGCTAAGAAATGCAGCCCCTGGATTTCTTAGCAAAGGAGCCCTTCATCACCAGAAATGGCCGCTAAGAAATCCAGCCCTGGATTTCTTAGCAAGGGAGCCCTTCATCACCCGAAAAGGCCGCTAAGAAATGCAGCCCCTGGATTTCTTAGCAAAGGAGCCCTTCATCACCCGAAAAGGCTGCTAAGAAATCCAGCCCCTGGATTTCTTAGCAAAGGAGCCCTTCATCACCAGAAATGGCCGCTAAGAAATGCAGCCCCTGGATTTCTTAGCAAAGGAGCCCTTCATCACCAGAAATGGCCGCTAAGAAATGCAGCCCTGGATTTCTTAGCAAAGGAGCCCTTCATCACCAGAAATGGCCGCTAAGAAATCCAGCCCCTGGATTTCTTAGCAAAGGAGCCCTTCATCACCCGAAAAGGCCGCTAAGAAATGCAGCCCCTGGATTTCTTAGCAAAGGAGCCCTTCATCACCCGAAAAGGCCGCTAAGAAATCCAGCCCCTGGATTTCTTAGCAAAGGAGCCCTTCATCACCAGAAATGGCCGCTAAGAAATCCAGCCCCTGGATTTCTTAACAAAGGAGCCCTTCATCACCCGAAAAGGCTGCTAAGAAATCCAGCCCTGGATTTCTTAGCAAGGGAGCCCTTCATCACCCGAAAAGGCCGCTAAGAAATCCAGCCCCTGGATTTCTTAACAAAGGAGCCCTTCATCACCCGAAAAGGCCGCTAAGAAATCCAGGCCGCTAAGAAATCCAGCCCTGGATTTCTTAGCAAAGGAGCCCTTCATCACCAGAAATGGCCGCTAAGAAATCCAGCCCCTGGATTTCTTAGCAAAGGAGCCCTTCATCACCCGAAAAGGCCGCTAAGAAATGCAGCCCCTGGATTTCTTAGCAAAGGAGCCCTTCATCACCCGAAAAGGCCGCTAAGAAATCCAGCCCCTGGATTTCTTAGCAAAGGAGCCCTTCATCACCAGAAATGGCCGCTAAGAAATCCAGCCCCTGGATTTCTTAACAAAGGAGCCCTTCATCACCCGAAAAGGCTGCTAAGAAATCCAGCCCCTGGATTTCTTAGCAAGGGAGCCCTTCATCACCCGAAAAGGCCGCTAAGAAATCCAGGAAGAAATCCAGCCCCTGGATTTCTTAGCGAAGGTTGCCCTTCAGCGCGTCACACCCGCGCCTGAAACCAGGAATCATTGGCTCAGTTCTTGGCGTACAGAGGTGGTTTTCTTCCTTGCGCAAGCAGCAAGTTGGCTAAGAAATTGGGCGAAGAATCCAGCGGGCTCAATTTCTTAGCAGCAAACACAGTTGCAACCTGCTTGATTTGGGAGTCTCAGCCCCTCAATTTCTTATACAAGGATTTCTTCTACAGCGCTTGTATTTCTACATGCATTTTCAGCTTGGGTCATTTGCTTCGGACTGGCAAGTGATAGCTTGCTTTTTTTAAGCCGCAAAGCTTGAACGCACCTGCGTGCTGGCACTTGGCCGGTCCCAGCCGTTCGGTGCTGGCGAGGTCTACCCGGACGGAGGCAAGTTCTTCGCCTCGCCCCGGGAGGATCCGGTGAGCTTCGTGGCAGGGGCCTAAGCGAAGCGGGGCTTCCGGCCTTCGGGATCTCAAAGGAAGCGGTCTCCGAATCTCCGAATGGTTGGATCCCTTCTGGTGTCCCTTTACTAGGTCCCCCAGTGGCCCAGTAGTGCCCTTTGAGGACCCAGTTTAAGTATCAGAGGGGGTTGGCAGTGGACATCCTGTGGCTTAAGCAGCAACGGAGGGTTGCTGTGAGTCTGAGGCTTCGAAGCTTTCCGCCCTTCTACTCGTCTTTGTGTGTTTTGTGACGGGTCCTGAACAGGTTTCTGAAGTGGATTTTGCCAACGAATTCTGGGATGGTGTCCAGAACCAGATGTCTGAGGGGTGTGGAGGCGGTCAATCTGTGTTTTTGCATGCTTGTTCTACCACGCAGGACAACGGCCTTGCTGGAACGGGCTTTGTGCCACTGCAGCCTTGGAACAGCTGCGCTGTCAAGGGATCCCCCTTTTGCAGGCTCGACTCCAACTATTGCTCAATCTATGGTCGCGTTTAGATGGTTGGCTCATTTTGGCTTTGGTTCAAATGAAACAAAGGGCGCCCATTCAATTTCGGGCGTTCGCAAAAGGCACCGGGGGGATCTTTTTTGATGGTGTTTCAAGGGGAAACCCCAGGTCGGAGCACGACCTTCCCCTCAAACATGGAAGTGCACAGACCTGTTTTGAAAACGGAGAGGGGTACTGTGCACTTCCGTGTTTGCCAGTGGGAGGGCGCTTGATACGTGGGGGTGCCCTAAAACAGAGGACCCCCTTTACCGGTGGGTTGAGACAAGCCACAGAGGGGTACCCCAATCATAGCTGACTGGTGACGAGCAAATGATCAGTTGGCTACTTACCCCAACTCAACCAGGCTTCCAAGCACCAGCACAGTGGTATTATTGGGGTGTGTATCACAGAAGGGGACCCCAAATGGTTTCCATTTCAAACTTCCCCAAAAAGGGCCCACAAACAAAGCACCCACTCATATTTAGGCGCGGAAAGTCGAAGCTTTGGCTGGCCCTCGGAGAAGCGTTTCCCATCCAACCGGCGGAAGCGAGCGCAGGTGAACTGCCTCATCGCACTCACCACCGTGCATCCCCCGGCGCCGGCTTGACTCGGTTGCCAAAGAAACCCCCTAGCATGTGTGTGTGTGTGTGTGTGCGTGTGTGGGGCGTTGTATTTTTGTTTGCTTGACGGAAGAAGCCCGCTTGGCAATTGGCTGGCTCCTTTAAAGGGATCATTTCTGCCTTTTCTGTAAGCAAAGTTGTATTGCAACTGTTTGCCCCCTTGTTGCTCCCTGCTTGTATCCTTGGTGGTCCCTGTTTGCTCCTTGTTGCGGTGTTTGCATTTTGCGCAGCTTTCTCTCTTTCTGCCCCCCCCCTTTGCACCACTTTGCGTTCCGCTCCTTTTTTGTTTTATCCGTGCATCGCAGTTTTTTCCCGCCCGCTTTGCTTTGTCCACTTTTGTCCTGCTCGCATTGGCCAGCAACCACATATAATATATATATATATGTATATATATATATATATGTATATGTATATATATGTATATGTATATATGTATATATACATATGCAGGTCCCCCCCACTAGCAAAACAAGAACTATGTTTCGCATACCACCCTGTAAATGTACAGGTTGTTCCATGAAATAGGTAGCTTTGCACATCATTTAGCGGGTAGAACGTGGTTGTGAGTGTGCTTCAGAAAATATTCAGTGAAACCAGAACTATGAGAACATAGTAGTTCAACTTAGTTTTAAGGTTTTCAGCGGCTAAACCCTCCCCATCAATTCATGGCCACAAGTAAGGTATACTTGCATCCAAGATACGCTAGTACATTCCACAAATACGAGCCAATGATTGCTTTGCACTCATGCCGGAGCTCAGCAGGTTTCTCCAGACTAACATTGCTGGCATAGTGTGCATATTAAGCATAGCGAGCATGAGGAGCACTTCAGCTGAAGTCTTAGCAGGCTTTTGTAAATTTGTTGAGGTCCGCAGCAGTTTGAGAAGCTCACAATTCACAGAAGCCGACTTTCTGAGAACTCTGAGTGTCTTCGAGAAAGCATTTAAGGCAGCCTCATGCCCGTTTTCCTGACATGTTGCCAAGGTGCTGCCGCGATGCTGCAGTGTCAATATTGCAGTGAAATCCAACGGATGCAAGCATCCATACAATACCATGGGTCATTTGCATCGAAGTCAAGACTGGCAGCAGCAACAGCAGCGGAGAAATGTTGCACAACATGTTGTGCAACATTTTTTCCAGGTTGGTGGGTGGGTGGGTGGGTGGGTGGGTGGGTGGGTGGGTGGGTGGGTGGGTGGGTGGGTGGGTGGGTGGGTGGGTGGGTGGGTGGGTGGGTGGGACGGCCCTGGCTGGCGGTCGGGCGGGTGGCCTGAGAAGTCTTTGGAGCACCCGCCCTTAGGACCTACGACACGACCAAAGAATCCCCAGCCCCCCCCCCAGACCGTGCACCCACCAACCAGCCAGCCAGCCACCCACCCAACCAACCAACCACCCAACCAACCAACTGACCATTCAAACCAACATTCATATTGAACCTTGTTGGAAAGGTGTTGAGCAACATATTGTGCAACATATTGCTCCTGGAGCTTCTTAAAGAGTGTTCAAGTATTATGGCTTGCGCACATGAACACAAGCATAGATATAACGATATTCATGCAAAAGCTGCAGATTTGGCATATGCTTGCGTATTTGTTGCTTTTTCAATCTTACCCACATTGGCAGTGTGGCACTAGAAAACATCAAACAAGTACATGTTGGTAGGCTTTGCGGTGGAACATGTAGTTTAGTTGTCCGTGTTCTTCACTTGGGGGCGGGTTTGTGATATATATATATATATATATATACATATATAAATACATATATATATATATATATACATATATATATATATATATATATCGATCGGGATTGAAGAAGCATGTTTCTGGGAAAGCTTTATTGACATCTTCAACCCTCGACACGGGGATGTGTTGATATTTCTATGCATCACATATATATATATATATATATTATGCACATTATATGTACTTGTACTTGCCAGGGTTCACTCAAGGTTAAATCAAGGGCTGATGTCATTGACCCCTCCCCGCCAATTTACTGGACATGATACCTGTTCAAAGCAAAGATGTCGAGCGTGTCAAACTGTTCATTGTTGA
Organism: Effrenium voratum; assembly: GCA_963377175.1. Classification (NCBI taxonomy): domain Eukaryota; class Dinophyceae; order Suessiales; family Symbiodiniaceae; genus Effrenium; species Effrenium voratum. Next base: position 63,297 of record CAUJNA010000957.1, read on the forward strand.
AGGGAACATGAAAGGAACAATCTCCCGAGACGGGTTTGCAGCAATAGTACGTCAAACAGATCGATGTTGTCACCCATTATATTCAAGCTGCAACAAAATGCATGTTCCACACGCTCTCCAAAAGGGTTCAAGACTAGGAATCACATGTCCATGCTTGGCATGCTTTGATGAAGTTTGTGGCTGAGGCACTTGGAACGTTGACATCGTTGTATTCCGATATCTTAGGCAGGATGCACACATACACACTCCACACTCACACACCTTGAACGCACAAAGCCCACTGAGTCCTATTTGAACTTCCATCTGGTCGCCGCTGGTTTCGGTTGTTGGCCATGGCCTTTTCCCTGAGGTGTGGACCATTAGCCAGCTCTCCTGGGGCGAATCGTTCTTCGAGAAGCGCAACTTGGCGAGAGAGACCGAACTTGGTACGTCTAAACCACGGGTTCCGAGGATCCTTTTGAGACGGCTTAGCCATGCTCAGCCTTGGGGGGGGGGGTAATCTCCAGGAAGTGACACGTGTTGGATGGCCCTACAAGCGTGTCGGATGGACTGGTGAATTGGCCCTTCCAAAAGAAGCTGAGCGCACCCGATGAACCCTTGGAACGCATTTTGGGACACAACCTTTGGGCCTGTGTCAAAACAGGGTGTCCTCAAAATAGGGGGGGTCCACCAACATGAAAAGGGCACTGCCAAGAAAGCACACCCATTTTCATGGCAGTTTGTTTTCCAGACTTTTGAGGAAGTCCATCCACCGCCATCCCCAGGTAAGCGGGTGATCCGAGAGCGCATCAGGCGTTGGGCTGGGAAATTGCTCTTGTGAACAGCAGGACATTCCTATAAGAAAATCCATGTTGTCGTGGGTTTTGGCAAATTTCCTGTTGACACTCCTGTACTAGTAGCTGCTTTCCATGAAACTTTTGTTGTTTTTTCCAGAGAACACCCTTTGACATGCTTTGCGGACAGGAATCTCATGTAAAACCAAGGAGGGCCCCCATGATCCAAAAGGAGCTTCAACCAATGCGTTTGGTCACATCCCCTAATTCGTCTTAGATCAGTAGACTGCTCAAGACTTTGAGCCTCCCTCTGCTTGGAGATGCGACACCAATTCTTTTCACCCTAGGCTTGGCTGCTGCAAAGGCAACTTTGCTTCGAGCTATCCCCTTGGCATTTCATAAGGTCTGCTTTGTCACAGCTGTCTTGGCTATCGGGTCGGGTCCAGGATCCTCAAAGAGCAGAGTGTGCCATTACTCGGATGACTGCAGGGCCAAGTGCTGCGGTTGTTCTGGTCAGACGCAGCTGTCAGGGTTTACAGCTGTTGTGGTCCAAGATGACGTAGCCGCGGACCGGACAGGGCGGCTTCTCGGATGTCGCTAAAACTGTGGGGATAATGTGTGGGGTCTTTGTGCAGGGGGGGCAACAACAGTCGAGGAATGGTGAGCAGTTGGCTGTGGCAAACCGGCTAACGCAAAATGCCAGTGGGCCATTCAACGGATCCTTCTCAGCGATGCATTGTTGCATCCCTGGCCAAGTTTGAAGATGTTGCACGCTCCTCGGATTTCGCCACACGAAAACGATGTGCAAACTAAGTGTAACCAATGCTTCTGGGAGGAAGCAGTTCAAACTGACACCTTTCATTTGGGTCGGGGCAACGACGTGAACCTCAGAGTCTGATCTGTCACATCTGGCTGGCTCGCCCCATTTTGAGCGTCACAGTTTGTTCTGCGACCGAGTCTGAATCCTCGCATTTGATCCAGATACAGCGGGCCTTATGGGTCGAGCCCCTGCCGGGTCGGTTATAGGAGCCCAGGTTGATCATTGGCGCAGCTCTGGCTGGTCTCCGCATTGGTGCTCGTGCAGCTGTCTGGTTCGGGCCATTGTCTAACGCCTCAACAGCTTTAGGCCCTACTTTAGGCCATTGGAGGGAGCTTGGGAGTCTAGGCTTGTCACAGCTGCGGTCGGCTCTGTCACGGCTGCCGTCGAAGCGGGCACTTTTTGTTCTTGCCGAAGAGCCTCCGAGCCTTCGGGACAACTATGAGCCCCCCATGGCAAATCGTTTTCCCATTTTCCCTTCCACGCCCGCGAAAACGCACCATGGCCTAGTGGCAACGGCCAGGCTGGAGTATGGGCTCCCCAAGGGTTGGGAGCACGAGATCGATGATGAGGGCGAGTTGCCGGAGAGCCGAGATGGGCAGCGGGAGTGACCAGGCAATACTGGGGCGTGTCAACACGACATCGGTGCCTTTGCGGACAGGACCTAGCAAGTCCCCTTTCCAATTTAGGATCCGGGCGCCAACAGTTGGCCTGGTAAATGTGGGGGAATCACGACGAACTCTGATGGTCCTTCGGAAAACAAGGTGTTTTGCGCATGTTCTTCGCTACGGGCCTTGCAACCACAAGCGAACTCGAACCCCTTTTCAAGTTGCGTGCTGTTGTAGGGACCATTTCAATGTCGCCCTGAAAGCATCGAAGGATACACATTACACAAGATATACAAAATATCTTAGTACACTTGACATACACGGTACATGCGGGTCGCTGGATCTTTCCTACGTGACTTCTGGCAGCGCCTCAGGCCCTTGTCTGAGGAAGCGCCCAGCGGAACTCCCGCTGCCGAGCCGGCGAGCCACTGAATCCGACGAGCCAAGACGAGTTGAATTGACACCAAAGGGCTTGTCAAATGGCCGTCTATTTGTTGCGCATATGTTTTTTCATGGGGACTCTCCTCAAACATGCTTGCATAAAATCCCATGCGGTGGTGTCTGTTTTGCAATACTACCTAGGTATCAGTTGTTTTGCCTCCCCCCCATTGGTTTTGCCGGTTGATGGATAGATCTTGCGTTTCATGCTCGCCTATGAGCAGCTGCTCGTATGGTTTCCTTTCACTGCCAAAAGTTGTTTTCACGCACAGCTATATGGTTCTTAAATGGGCCCACCCGAAACAAGACATGTCTGTTACCTGTTTTGGATTGTTCCCTCCGATCCCGCACAAATGGGCTCGAGAGCTGGTGCTAAAGGCCTCGGGGGTGACCAACAGACACAGGAAAGAGAGGGAGATGCTTTCGACGGCCACTTTGTCGACAGATTACAGCTTGCCAGGCTGCGTCCGTGAGAAATCAACACTTGCACAGCGCAGGGCGTTCATGGGTCAACCAGTTTGTGTGTGTGGCGAACTTATGTCTTCGGCTGTGGCTTGGTTTGTTGGAGCCAGGGTCGGATCAGCCAGAAGTTGTTTGCGAGTGCATGCATGAGCTGCAAAGATGCTGCGATCTCCATTTGACATGTTGCTGTTCCTATGGAGGCATCCACTGGATGTTCGCTGGATGTTCGCTGGATGTTTCGGCTTAGCAAGCTGAACAACATGGAAGCAAGTTGGCGCCGAGCAACATCGACGCACCTGATCCTTCAACCCAGCTCGGCACGGAAGCACGTTGAGCAGGAAATGGATGTGTACGGCAAGCACCATGCATCCACACACACAACTTGCGTGGGGTGCGGCTTCCAGGATCTCGTTTATAGATCATGATCCAGGTTTGGTTAGAGACACAATATTTGTGTACCTGATGGCACAGACCCGGCAATTCTGCAGAGATGTCTGGTCAAAGGCTAGGCGAGAAACAAGAAAGAGTTGCTTCAGAGCGCGAAGCCATGCCGGAGGACGGTGGCAAGGCGGAGAATGACGGCTGCCGTTGGCCCAAACGAGCATCAATTGTCAGCGAGTTCGCATGGGCATCAATTGTAAGGTTTTTTTTCTTCAAAAACAGTAAGGGCAAACATTCACGCAAAGGGGGTTGCCCACAAGAGGCCCTGAGCCTCTTCAATGTGACTGTTTTCCTCTTTAGTGTCCAACTATTTTGGGGGTTGCTGAAATTCTCAAATTAAAGCCTTAGTCTTGTTACATTAACAAGGCTGGTTCACCTAACCTAGTTCTTCTCAGCTCAAAGGGTAAAGGCCTTGGATCTAGGAAGTCCATTTTGCCAGTGCCCCCCCCCCCCCCAAACCATCAAATTTAAGATCTTTACCAAAAAGTAAGGGCAAACATTCGCGCAAAGTGGGTTGCCAACAAGAGGCCCTGAGCATCTTGAATGTGACGGTTTTGGCCAACCGTTTTGGGAGTTGCTTGAAAAACGGGCCTTGGCAATGCTAAAGTAGAATTGGCAATTTTAAAGTAAGTACTTAGAATCTGAGTGTCAGCCTTGGCAACACTCAAGTAGAATTGGCAATTCTAAAGTAAGTACTGTCCGTCCCACCCCCAGGACTTTCTCCAAAGAGGGTCCAGCTGACTGGTTCCACTGTTCCAGGGGGGGAGGGCCCCATGTGAAGAGGGTCCAACATTGCCCAGGGACGCCGTTGATCCCTATGCGTTTACGTTCAACCTGGCAGGTCTACGTGGGCGGGCTAAATTTCAGCACCAGCAGCGATGGCTTGAAGGCGACGGCTTCTTCTAGTGGGGAGGTGCCGCATGTTTGCCGTGGGTTTGTCTCAGAATAGTGCAGAAAATAAAGATTGGAGGCCCCCAAAAGAGTACCCAAACAAGACGCTTGAAACATATCTCGTCAGGTCCAGGTTTGTGTGCCAAAGGCATCAAAAGGGTGGTTTACTCCTTGGTGCTCTGGCGCTCATCTGCAGAGATCCTAGGTGTTATTTACTTGGGGCGTTTTGGCCAGCGAATTGATTCAGGGCCCTTTGGCCAGCGAATTGATTCAGGGCCCTTTCCGTTTTGCCTGAGTTTATGGGCATGCCGAGTCGCTAGAGTTGCCCAAGTGAACACATGCATTGAGCTGGTTGTCATCCTTTTGAGCAAGATGGTGTCGTTGTTTGTTGCTGTGCTCAATTAGATCCATTCAGGGCTGCACCTGCAGAACGAAACACTGAGGATCATTGACTTGATGATTGTAGTCGAATAAGCCAGGACTGAAGTAAGATCTTGTGTTCCCATTGTTTTTTGTTCTTGATGAAACAATGAGCTCTAGAAGCAACAAGATCTTGCATGGCTCAGTTGACCAAACACGCACAGTCTTAAAACCGCAAGCCTCGCGGGAGCTGCAGCCAGTGTTTCCTCACCCGTCCCACCCAGCACCTTGGAGGCACACTTCGAGCAGTTCGGCGCGATCTCGGACTGCGTTGACGGGGCGCTCATTTCGAGTGGCACTCATGTTGGTCATTCAGGGCTCGGAGATGGAAGTTCGAAGAGGGATGTGCCACAAGCAGCTAGGAGTGGAACTCTCCAACTTGGTTGGTTCTAATATAGTTTCCGATTGGAATGGACCCTAAAAAGCAAGCAACTGACAGCATGAGCAACCTATGGGCCTCCTGGTGTGGATTTATTGAGTGGGCCGCTACTTCTCCTCCCCAAATCAACAATATTGTGATAGTCTGAAGCACCCAATTCATTGTGGCGCACGTGCAGTCACATGTCCTTTTGGGCTCAGAGGTGTTCCGGGGTGGCAACTAGATAGCCACAATCAACATCTGATAGAGGAATGTTAGTCGGACACTTCCAGTCATAAATGGAAGCGGTCATTGACATGAGCTTGCTTCTGGTACAGTGTAGTGATGTTCAAAGGGAAAAGGAACCCTACGGAATGGGACTGGCCGAATTTGCCTTGTCGATACATCGGCCTGCCAGAAGTTTGTGAATTTTGCGTATGACGGTTTTGCCTTGAATTGGGCGGTGATTATACCTGGTGGGATTACAAGGCATCTGGGTATGTGGCAATCAAACGAGCACCAACGCCCCAAAATCGGCGGTTGTCCTTTTGGTTTCCCTCTAAACCAACCTGAAAAGGGTAGCCTCAAAACACGCAGCTAAAGTTATTTCTTGTTTATATACAAGCCATTACAAATCAATTTATGCTTTTGTGTACATGCATATACTTTTGTACATACATATATAAAGTCATTGCCACCCTTAGTCACTCCACGTAGGCGCTGCCGGGACCCTGCCTTAGGTCATGACCGACAGGGAGACGGGCCGGTCCCGCGGCTTTGGCTTCGTGACCTTTGAGGCAACGAGAAAAAACGGGCTATCTGTACGATGTCCGTCGGTTTTATTGGAAGTCCGTTGGTTTTGTTTGTTTGTTTGTTTGTTTGTTTGGTTGGTTGGTTGGTTGGTTGGTTGGTTGTTTGTTTGTTTGTTTGTTTGTTTGGTTGGTTGGTTGGTTGGTTGGTTGTTTGTTTGTTTGTTTGTTTGTTTGTTTGTCTAATTATTGTTTTTTGGTTGTTTTTATGCATGAACACCTTGGGTAGGTTCTGTGTGGTTCTGTTTTTGCGCTTGGCCCAACGTTTCGTTTTGCTGGCCCTGTTATTCTGCGAAGTCGGAAACCTCAAAATGATTTTGGGAAGAAGCCAGTTTTCGCAAAGGAGTTCCAGTTCGGTTGCGAGGGCAGGGGAACATTAGTTGCATCGGGTTCCTTTTGAAGTCAGCGGTGGCGATGTGGTGGCACTCGTCCAAAACATTGAACTTAAGGTTCCGGAACCCCTTTGGAGGAACCACTAGGATTTCATGGCTATCCTCCCCCAGGCCAACATGGAACCTTCCGGAACCCCTTTGGAAGACTTGATTTCATTTACAGTTGCCTTCTGGGAGCTTCCATGTGAGTGTGAGGGAGTGTATCTTCAAGGCATTGCTCGACAAAATCGTCGAAGCATGCAAGACACCAAGCGGGCCCCTGGAATCAATTTTCCGGAAGCCGACGGACACTTTTGGAATGATGTTTGTTCGCCGGGTTCTCCTAGGCAACAAAAGGGCAGGTCGTTATGGCGCGGACTCCGCACCAAATGGCTCCAATGGCGTTCCGACAATTGATTCTGTTTTGAGACGAAACCTGGCTTTAGCGCCAAGCACTTACAGTCGGTCATTCTGCATGTGCATGTAGTGGTTCACGACAACACGTATCAACCACTCATCCATCTTGGGTTGAGGGTTTGAAGTGAACTTGAGGTACCAACCTTGGGGCTTAGTGGGACTTGCGACCTTGTGAGGTTGGGAGTTTGGCAGGGAAGAGGGGCTGAGGAAGGCTTGGGTTTTTGACGTCACAAGCAAGGACATACAACAAGTGAATTAGTACGCCAAAGCGAGGTTGTTTGTTGCCCATCCGATCTTTCAACTTGATCCGGGCAGGTCTGAGGAAGATTCATGCGAGGGAGGTGTTTGTCCCAGAGTGGACAAGTCATTTGCCCGTGTCTGCCTGGGACCCCATATGGAGGCTTTTTGTTTGGTCATACGCCTTTGACCAAACGAATGGGCATACGTTTTTTTTTGTTGTTGTTTGGTAATTACGTGTTTTTGTTTTTCAATGTTCAACACGAGTTTCATACGCATCGTATACGCCATTGACCGGAAAACAATGTCACAAAGGCGAATTGCGAAAGGAATCAAATCTCTGCAGTTGGGTGGGACTTCACCAAGTTGGAACGGCCGAAATCGGATTGCTCTGCGCAGGATCCAGGCTCTGTGAATGCGGCCATCACCATGTCGGCAGCTCATTCTTTCTCCTGGCGAGCTTGCACGTATCAGCTCGAACCAGAGCTACGTCTCCGCGCGCTTGTGAGGCCAAGAAAACTAAAACGTTTGGTGAGCCGAAGCTCCATTTTGGCTCGAGCGCAGAACGAACAAACGACCGCGCACGCGGCCGTCAAGTAGTAGATCTGATAGTTTGAAGCACAGATTTTGACATGTTTTGCCAGTCAGATTTTACAAAAGGGTGCCGATTGATTTTGCGGGTGTCAGAAGAATGTTGCAGAAGTCCGCTGGTTTCGTGCTTCCAAGGCCCACTCAGCAGCTGGATGGGCGCAGCGTCACAGTGAAGAAGGCCTTTTGACGTGTTCACCAACAGAGTCCCGAAGAAACCAAGCCGATGTTCAAAGGCCAAGATCTTTCCGAGCGGAACGGATTCGACCACAAGAGTCATGCTCAGTTGGGATGTTGGATGAGGATTGGGCAATCCTCGTTGAACAGCCCATTGGGAATGTGTCAGAAGGAGTTGTCCGCAACATCAATGTGTATCTGCAACACCTTGTCAGTTTTAGCGGCATGAAGGCGTTGCCAGTCTCTCACTTGACTGATTTCCCCACTGTTTAAGGTGATGAGAGCATCTCAGTGCCTCACAGCTCATGAAAATTCCAAGAAGTCGTTTGCTTTCCTTTAGGTTCTTGGCTTTGACACATTCCCCACATTCATGGGATTTCCCCAGATTGGCAATAGGGAGGGGAAGGCTGCGGCAGTTCTGGGTTCAAAAATCAATCCTGGTAGCGGTTCCCTTCTTTTGGTCTCCATCCAGTACGGATTAGGAACAGACATCTCCAGAGATATTCCTCCCCAACCCATTTGAAAGGCTGCCATGTCTGAGCTTTGAGGGCAGCTCGCAGCACTTTTCTCTGAACAACAAAGCCTTTTTGGAGCTAAAGGGGCTGATCAGGTTAGGGAAAAGAGGCCGGGGCTTCCACGGAACTACCTGCGCAGTACCTGTGATCATTCCCGAAGGATAATTATGTTCAGATGCTATCATCATGAGTTCTTTGGAAGATCCTTGGCGCAGCCATGATGCAAGTTGACAATTTCATGATATGGCATTGGGTGACAACTGGTTCGGATGGGCCGAAGCCCTTCCGATGGTTCCGCGCCAAACCACAGGATCCTTGCCCAACCATGCCACGTCATCCGAGTCGGTGTTTCCCCGCAGGAAACCTTTGAGCATGGCTCCCTAAAGTGGCAGTTTCATTGGAAAACATTTCAGTCACATCCCAGCCATACATTACCCCTTAGCCCTCCAATTGCATGGTTCTGGGGTTCTAATTGGAGGGCTCGACGTTTATCCGCCTTTTGAATCCTCTTTACATGGGTAAACGTGAAAATATCCCATGTTGCAGGCGACCCGGGAGGGCTCCGGCAAGGGCGCAGGCCCAGCGCCTGCAGGCCCGAGGGGCCCAGGATACAAGAAAAAGCGATGGATTCAGCTCGGTGCAGCCCATGCAACGAAGTCCGGGAATTCGGTGTCTAATGCTCAGTAGGTTCACTTGGTCAGCCGTTGAGCTGGAGACAAAGCTCTTTTGGTCTGTTCTACCAGTGCGCGGCTGCAATGCTAACCGATTTGCGTGAGATTGCAATAATATGGAATCCCAAAGGGGCTCCTTTCAAACGAGGTTACACTAAAGAATCGTGGTTTTGCGCGTTCCTTCTGTGTATTTGCTGGAGTGTATTTGGTAGCCAAGCTTGAACAACTCAATGTTTCTTGTTCGCGCAGGTTTGCTGTGAGTCGAGTGCATGATCACAGGGGTTTGTTTGGCTTTGGAATAGAACATGGTTCTGACGCATGCCCATAACAAGACCAACCTACAATCTTAAAGTAGTAGTGGGGAGGACATTGGGGACCCAACACACAGGGAGCCAAAGCACCCAATTTTCCGTGGGGGAACGAGTTGAATGTTGAATCTTGTGGCGGGTCTCAAAACGGGTAGCCCCTTTTGAATGGTTTCGAAGAGGAAACCCAAAGGAAGCCGAAGTGCCACCTGGACGGCTCGTTCTCTTGAGACACACTCGGGGTGTCTCCGAATAAAGCAACGCGCAAAACGAGCCGGCGTCTGTTTTTTCAGAAAAGACCCTTGAAGTTGCGCATAGGCCCTCAAGTGTTTCTGTTGTCATCCCGAGTGGATCGCCATCTAGTCATCTACCTCAACTCGTCTCATGACTTCAGGCGTGGAGTTCAACGTCGTCAAGGTCTTCGTTCGCCTGGCTCCACTTTGCTTTTGGGGAGTTGGATGAACAGAAGGAGCCCAAAAAGGGGGGGTTAAGGGTAAGGGTGATTCAAATCCCTCTTTGATCCTAACCAAAAATATGAAGGCAGATGAGCTTTTGGGGAGCTCGGCAATCTCATTTTGACCCCAAACAGTTATGTCGCTGGTCTCTGTGCTTGAACCCAGGTCCTTAAATGTTCCCTTTGAGTGGAGCATCTGCTTTTGGAAAAGCCACTAAGCACGAGCTTCCTTTTGGGGGACGTTTTGGGAGAAAGGCATGCGGATCCTTGCGCAGGGTTCTCATGACTGCCGTCGAAAAGGGTTAAAGTTAGTGACTTGGTGAAGGTCCAGCCTAGGGACCACCTCATTTGGGTCAGCAATCCTTCCCACCCAAACCCAAAATCAAGATTCCTTCACTTCCTCAAAGCTGTCTGGGGGTTCTGTTGCAAATCTGTCCAAGCAAAGTTGACGCCAAGAGGATTTGGAACTGCAAAACAAGCGCCCTCTGCATCTGTTTTGAGGAGGGTGAGTATACTCGCTCCTTCCAGATTCAGGATTTGAGGCATCATGTTGGATTCCACAGGAGAGGTTTGCCTTTGGGAAGCCGATCGGTTCGTTTCAGTATGGCAACATGGGGAAATGCCGGTTGAATGAACTAGATTTTCGGATTCATGCTGATTGTTACGCTGGAAGGCACGAATCCTTATCTTGCTCAATAGGTGCCAACATCCCTGACATGTTTGTATTGGGTTTTCATCAGGGAGTCGACATTACTCATTATTCTTGACGTTTCAAGATAGTCGGGCTGAAGCAACTGTGGCTCTTGAGAGAATTCTAGGACAGCATATTAATATGTTCTTCTCCAGGCAACACGGCAGTTGCTCCATGCCTTATTTGGTCAAAAAGTATGCCTTGGGTCCTGACTGATGTACGGGGCTTTTAACCGAAGTGGCTGATGTCCATCAAAGTTTTCCCCTAAAACCATTCAATAAGCCCCCTTGACTAGACCATTGAACACAAAACTTGGGTTAAAGGGAACTGAGCCTCAAACCAATTTTGGTGTTTCTGAAAGTAGCCGACCCCTGTTCTTCTTTGTGTTTCTCTTGTGTCAAAATAGGGCAAGCCGCAACATGACATCGAATCGGTTTCCTTTGGTATCGCTTTAAGCCAACCCTCCATCCATCCGTCCGTCCGTCCGTCCATCCATCCATCCATCCAAGAGGGTACCCTCAAACACTTGCTGGTGCTCACTACGGAATGCCTCAGGTTTTGGGAATGAACCTAGGGATTCCGTTAAGGACACCATAAGTCGGGGATGGTTTTCCTAGGGGTCATTCCATTTCTCATTCCCAGCATCTCTCGCACCAGGTGGGAGGCCTCGCGCCGAGCGTGGACTATGAGAAGCTCACAGGCACCGAGAGCCCGGAGTTTCTCCCATGGCTGTGGGGTTCAATGGGGTGCACGGTTTCAGGTTGGTTGAAGGGAGAAACTCATTTTGGGGGTTGCTTCGAGACACATTGACATGGAACCTAGAAAGGGAGTCCAAGAGGAGATTCCTCTACAAACGAAGGTTTTTTGGGGGGTCCATGTTAATCCGCAGGGGTGTACCCCTAGCTTGCTTTTTGGTTTGTGAATCCGAAGCTTGTGAAACTTAAGCAGCCCACTTGTGCCTAGTTTGAGACCCACAGTGGCTGCTTAAGGAAACCACCGCGGGAGTAAGCACTCCCCAAAACCCGGATCAGAAGAGCAATTGGGTAAGCCGCAAGCAGGAAACCAAACGGGATATGTTTGCTCGTTCGCCTTCCTCCACGTTTGTTTCCATCCCCATTTGAACTGAGGGAACGTCTTTTGAATGGCTTGGCCGTTGCTGTTCGAAACCCTAAGGGTTGTTATGGATCCAGCAGTCCATCCAAGTTGTGTTGAAAGCAAGCTGGCGATGCAAACCTGTTTTGCACAGTCAACCACACCACAAAGTCTCCCTAGAGTCAGCCGGCGCAGGACACGCCGTTTTCATTTCTTGCCGCTGAAAGACGCCCCTCCCAGCCAGAAGTGCAGCCCTCTTTTGGGAAGAGGAACAGTCTGAAAGCGGGACTTACCCTAGCGGGTAGACTTTGGATGACTTTTGACTGATAGAATGTATGTCTCATGGTTCAGGCTTCGCTATACTTCCCTTGTAGGTTTGAATATTACCTTCTGGGCCTTCACAAATCTTGTGTGTGCTTTCTCCGTCCGTGCGTCTGTCCGTCCATCCGGGTTGTTTTTTCATTAAGGCCTTTTCCCTTCGCCAGCAGTGAGCAAGCAAAATTAGAAGCTGCTTGGTTTTCAATTCGGACTATCGCAAGCAGGGTTTGAGGCGCAGATTTTGTGATTGGGGGCCTTTTGCCTTGCTGGGTAATAGTTCGTTTCTGGCGCAAAACGGGCATGAGAGACGGCTCAACTATTGTACGGCTTGTTGTTGAGACAACCTGACAGCCTGATATCCTCGTCAGGTCTCCGTCCGAGCCCATAAATTGTCCTTTGATGACTCCAGGTGGGCCGGTCCAAGTCGGGCAACTTGGTCGGTCTGACCTTCATGCATTTTTTTTGCTGATTTGTGTATGTTGGCTTGCTGCAAGCCAGGCAGGGTTGCGCGAGGCTTGGGACATTAAAGAGTGCTTTGGAAGGGCACGAGAAAGCATTTAACGGCCTTTGGGAAAAAAGTCTTCAATATAGTTAAGACATGTCACAACAGATTGAGCCCTAAGTTCCCAGTGAGCAATCGACATGCTGGTTTTTCCGCGGAATTTCCCGTTAATATGTCCTTTCTCATGAATTGCCCTGATGTTTGGTACCTGCGACATGATTGGTTTTGGTGGCAGGCAACCTGGAGAAGTTTATAGGGTTGTCACGGTTGTGTCACGTTTGTGTCTCTGCATGACATGAGCCTGCCAAGAGCGGCACCACAACGACAGACTCGCAGTGTATCTTGATGTAGGCTACTTCCAGAGGTTCGGCGCAATCGAGGCTGGAAAAGTGGAATCGCCACTATGGGCTTTGCCCAATAGCTAACCTGTCGACCTTCTGATCTTTTCCCGTGGCAACGTTTTAGTCATGGATCCGACGTGAGTATTCTGTCAACATGATGGTTTGAGTCCAGTTCTGACAGGGAGCAATAGTCATATGTGAACTTAACAAAATATACTACTTCGCTGCTGCTGGATTCTGATCAAGAGCCAAAGAATGATTCTGCCTTGAATGGCTCGACGAAGCCTGGTCATTCTGAATGGGGGCTTGTTTGGTGTACGAGGGCTTGTTCGGATGCACACAAACACACGGCATGTGAGGTTGGTGAGGTGGATACTTCTCAAAAACTCCAGGTAGGCGCTTTCCTTCGGTTTCCCTTTGAAGCCCTTGAATAATGAGCTTTCTATGCTGGAATCTGGCGTCATATTTTTTGTGAGAAATTTTAACTTGCCATCCATCGATGCCATGGTTACTTTATATCTTTTCATCGCTTATCGCTTCGCTGATCGCGTATCCGGTGTGAGTGCCCGGTGAATTGTGCGTGACGTGACAGGGAATAGCTGAAGACACTGCCTGAACTGTGACGACTGTTTTGTGGGTTTCGGATGCCACTTCCCAGCTATTCCGGAAGGGAACCATAATGACTAAAGTCCTGAAAGGTCGGGGCTAGTAGGAATGTTTGTGGGTTCTTTCAACAGGGAATAGACAGCCAGAATAGGAATCCCCCAGTTCAGGGAACGATGATCACAGCCCACATGAGGGGTTTTGACCATGCGAATTTTCAAATGAGCCCTGGATATCGTGACTTGTAGCACTGGATGCACCCATCATACTGCCATCAAGTGAAATCACTCTGGCTGTCGGAACAACTGCTCACAGAGCAGATTCCTAGCTAGCTTGGTTCAGGACGCCGTGGTCATGATGGACGCAGCGACGCAAAAGCGGCTTGAAAATTAGCAAGGGCGGCTGGAGTTTGTGTTGTCTTATTGTTCCTTCACTTTGGTGACTTTCAATTTGATGCCTCTGGGATGATGCAGCTCGCCTTTTCAGTCACTGCTTTGTCAACACTACCAGTCACTACCTTGTTGGTGGTGCTTTGCAACAACTCATTGGATGCACGCCCACTCAATTGGAGCTTGGTATAGCTGTTGACCCGTGACAACCTTTCACCATTCGCTCACCACCTTGGTGTTCCGTTTCGGCCGTTGCCGATGTCCTTGTTCCCTTTTTGGCGTAGCTCACCGTAAAGCTGAGCCAGAACACAGCCAGGGTCAGCAAAGGCAAGCGACACCCAATGCCTCCGGCCAGCATCCGAGGGCCAGCGAAGCTCGGGTTGGAGGTTTGTTTTCGAACCGCACACTTGCGCACATGCGTGGTTTCTGTAGGTGCAATCGGGCTACTGTATGCACTTGTTTGGCACTGTATTGGCACGGCAAAACTCAGTTTGCGCAATTCCGGCTTGCGAATCACAACTTGTTCACTACGGAGACAGCCAGCTAGCTCGTTAGGTAACCCAAAAACAAACAATCATGCTAACCATCAAACTGGAGAACTAGCAAGCAAGCTACGTGAACAGCGATTTGTCGAGCTGACAAGCCAATCCGCAAAGCTAGCTAGTTACTTAGCTTTGAGCAAACTAGCGAACTACCTAATTTAGCTAGCTAGCCAACTAGCGAACAAGCTAAGTAGCTAGCTACCCCAATCTAGTAAGAGAGCCTTAGTTGAACAGCAAATAGCTGCTCGCTACCTAGAATTAGCCGCAGTTTTGCAGCTCTGGATGGAAAGCTTGAAGAGCGTTAACGCGCATCACAAGGAGCCATGTCCTACAGAAACATGGCTCGCATTTTGGCGTAGTGTGGCTCTGACATTCAACTGTTCGTTGACATCACTTTCGCAGCTGAGCTTCCTGTGGTTATGCTATATTAAAACATGCCGGAGCTTTTCGTTCTGAACTCCAATATGTGCTCGTCCTAAAATGGGGGCTACGAAAAGGGGATAATTCGCTTTCCTTTGGCTTGCTTTCCACCAGCCATCACAGCATGTCCCGCTTGGCAGCTTGGTAACCACTGCACAAGCCAGCCCTTGGTGTTTGTTCGATGGTGGAATGCCTTAACTTCTTTTTTTTGAAGAAGTGCTACGCCGTTGCGCCTGGGGGCCCTTGGCAACAGGACCCATGCCAAGGTCAAGGGGCTTCGGCTTTGTGACCTTTGCCGAGAGCTCCTCGGTGGAGGCAAGGGACCTGTGAATGGGGGCTTTGGGGCGCCCAAGGCACACCCAAACTGAGCTCTTTTTGGATTGGGTTGTAGAACTAGCTACTTGGAGAGAATACTGAAGGGATAGCTGTTTCCAATGTATCCAGCCTGTTCCAGACGCAGAAGGGGTAACATATGAGAGACTTGTAAGTGCGGGGTAGCTGGGGTTCACAGTTTGAGCCTTGTTGCAGGCACACGTGGGGGCCCAGGACTTTTCTACTCCGCGCTAAGCACTTGGAGTTGATCTCACTGTGACCGGAGCAGCGCAATGCAACGAAATGGAAAAAGAACAAGTCCTGGCTGGTTTCCTGCTTGAACTCATCACACCGCATCCGAAGCGAATCTAAATGACATCATTTGACTACCGAGTTCGAGTTGGTACCACTTGTTTGGTTGATGTGAAGGGGAAATCAAAGGGACGAACACGTGTTCAGGTTCCAAAACCATGTTTAGGTAGGACCCCCATACCACATGTGTTCAGGATGTTTGTGGCTCTGAAACCATCGCTGAAACACAATTTCATCAAGCTCTGAGACCCTTAGCCTCCGGGCAGCTCGCCTCAGTCTTTGGGGTTGGCATGGCATCAAAAGTCGGCCGGAACCCGCAAGTTGGGTGGCGCAAAGTGGCGCCCCGAAACGGTGCTAAAGTTTTAATCGAACATGTTGAGTCGGCCATCCGTTCGCAAACAGCTGGAGACAGTTGCATAGAGGGAGTGCTGTGGGGGTAGTGACGGGAACACAGCACGAAATGCCATAGCTACGTGTACACGGTGTATAGCTACGTATTACCAGGGTCATGCTTGGTGGATTGTTGCTGGCACCGAGTCTCGGTCTTCTGCTGCTTGCAATGACGCCTAACGACATTTTGGATGCGCAACCAAGTTAACATAGCCTATTTCTTCCTGGGTGAACAGTATCTTAGATTCGTTGAAGGTCTGAGTGTTCAACTGCCAGCCATTTTCAGAAGGCTTGCATGGACAACTACGACTCCAATGAGCTGGAGGGCAAGTGGATCGAGGCGCCTTGCAATACGACGGGACGTGTCGCTTGTGTCACTGGGCAAACCGAAGGCGCAGGCCGCATACTTATGTTGCGCTATCCGTGTTGCTTGCCCAGGTTTGTCGCTGAGCAGGTGCCACCAGACGGACCCTTGGGTGAAGGGGGCTGCTCGCAAACCATGTCCATCATCTCTTGACCAGGACACGCACTGTTCGATTGTGAGAAGGATGACCCACATACTTGTTGGGTTGGCACATGTCATGACAGCGCCGGGTCATGGTTCTGGAACATTGGGCTTTAGGGCCACTTGCCATGAGTGGCCTACGGAATGATCAAAGTGATAGAGTCGCAGGGGGAGGTAGAAGTCCCGTGTGGTTCTCACAGGCAAGCCATTGCTTCGCCAATGCGGTGATTCACGGCAAGCTCAGCCATTGAAACCCGGAAAACCGCAACTCAGTGTGACAGTCCCAATAGGCGTGGCAAGAGCTCCTTGGGTCCTTCTATGTTTGCCTTGTTTTTGGTCCCCGTTCCATTTCCGGGAATTTTCTGAGGGGCATCAGCGCGAAGTAGCTCGGATTGGGCCTTGCGGAGCGCGCCTTCAGCCGCATCGAGCTTGGCGCAGGTCAAGCGGTGCATTCCCCAGGCCCGGGATTTGCCGGGATTTGGGATTTGAAACCCTGCCCTTTGGCTGGTGAATTGAACTTCACCCATGCCTAGTTGGCGGTTTGGGGACTTCAACCTCCAGTTCTTCTTGGATATGAACCCCCCAATTTACCCAGAGCCATCCATTGACCCTTCAAAGGAAAACCTCATCGAGGATGTTAAAAGCATTACAACGCAGCAGGCTTGAACAGGTGCATACCTCTTTTTGCCTAAAAGAGAGAAGCGCCCAGGGCATGTTTTTGCAGAATGTTGGTGGCTAGAAAGTTCAATGGGGATCACACTTGCGGGTGGAGATAAATCCCCAGGGAAATATTGTCTAAGAAAGTGATCCCAATCAAGATTCATAGCCTGTGTGCGAAGAGGTGGCCCACTGTTTGGACAAGTGAGGCCAGGGCAGTATCTTGCGAGGCTGCACACTCTTCTGTGGTGGCTTGATGATCTAGCAAACTGCGCAGCCATGCCTTATTTTTTAGTTTGGTATCTCCGTTGGGTGCCAGTGTATTTTGTTTGGTAATATTCATGTCGGCTTCCCACAGGATGGATATGCATCCTGGTGCATCATCATTTGCGTGGCACGCCACGAAATGTTCCCGTCTCCATTCAGGCGCGGTCAGCCCCTTGAGTACTCGAGCCGCTCAGCCGCTGTTTTTGAGTTGCTTGTGTGGGAATATGGCAGATACACCCCCTAGTTTCCTGAAAGAACATGGATTGGACACCTTGTTCAATCCATGGGCTTTTGACACGGGGAATACAGGAACCCGCCATGACCCACCAGAATGCTGTAGGTCACGAAGGGAACCTGCAAGCCTCGCTTGCTCTTTTGGCTTGTGTTGGGAAAACGCAAAGGACACCTGTGGCGCATCGTGGCGCATCGTGGATCCAATCCTGTGAACATGGGGTCTCCCATTGTGCCAGCTACTTTGGGGTCGTCCCCCTAGGCCAGAGGTCTGAACACTCCGCATCATGCGCAAACCACAAGTTCCCCACCGCAGAGGACAAGATGGCGCCTGGGAGCAGCAGCAAAGGCGTGAGAAGCTGTCGGCAGTGGTCACTTTGAAAGAAGAAGGAGCGTAAAGTTTCCCTAGGGTTGACCATGGAATTCTAATCAAGCCTGTGAACTCTCAGGGCTTAGTACCTTCCTTTCAGTGATGCTGGGTAGCCCCCACGTGCTTCCGTGAGATCATGATTGCAAGCATAGCCACCACTTCGTCTTGGCTCCTGTGAAAACATGCAGTCAGGCCAAGTTTCGCCGGCCCCTGAAGGAACATGATTCCAGTGCTGGCACAGAGCACCCATGCGGTCAAACACACCCACCCGCTCTCTCGCCCGCCCGTCCACCCACCCACCCACCCACGCACAGAAACATTTTGACATATGGTGGTCATGGTAGGTTGCCCAAAATATTGGGCCTCTTTTAGGGACTTCTGGACACTTTGGGCGACTGGGCCATCTTGGCAACGGGCAACAACACAACCAAACACCGCACCAGGCAAGGGCAAGTCCAAGGCTCCTTATGGCCATGGCCCTAGTTTCGGGGCACATGGCCTTGTTGGGTTCTTCTCGGCTTTCCTTTGGCTCCCTTTGAAGAACCCCTAAACTGAGGGAACGTCTTTTGAATGGCTTGGCCGTTGCTGTTCGAAACCCTAAGGGTTGTTATGGATCCAGCAGTCCATCCAAGTTGTGTTGAAAGCAAGCTGGCGATGCAAACCTGTTTTGCACAGTCAACCACACCACAAAGTCTCCCTAGAGTCAGCCGGCGCAGGACACGCCGTTTTCATTTCTTGCCGCTGAAAGACGCCCCTCCCAGCCAGAAGTGCAGCCCTCTTTTGGGAAGAGGAACAGTCTGAAAGCGGGACTTACCCTAGCGGGTAGACTTTGGATGACTTTTGACTGATAGAATGTATGTCTCATGGTTCAGGCTTCGCTATACTTCCCTTGTAGGTTTGAATATTACCTTCTGGGCCTTCACAAATCTTGTGTGTGTCCCTGTCTGAAATCCTTGGCGTTGCCCGCTTCGGCCAGCCACCCTCGCTGATCATCGCTCACACACACACATGAGTCGAGGGGCTTGAGTCGGGGGCATATGGGCTATTACGGCAATGGACCTGCACTTCTGGAACACAGCCGGGATGATCGGAGCTTGGAACCGCGCTCGTTTCAGCATGGGTGCGACGTCAGCTGGGCGTGAGATTGCGGCTAGGAAGGCATTGGCTCGGTTGTTGGGCCGTGAAGTCAGCTGGGGCGGGGGGCTTCTGTGAGGCCTGGCTTGGGCTGAGGCAAAGGTCAGCCAGGGCAAAGGTAAGGGCTGGGGCTGGGCTCGTTTTGGCACTGAACTGTAAAACAAGCGGTGAACCGCCACATCCGCTTCAGAGCTCAGTTGGAGGGGTGGTACCCTTCTCCAAAGCCAGGAACACTCCTGCACCCACTGAAATCCGCACCGGCAAAGCAACATTGGGGTTGGGCGACATGGGTTGAGAGGCGGTATTCTCTACAGAAGAGAGGTGTTGAAAACGACCTTTTTTTTATTGGAAATCAGGAGGATTTATGATTATTGCAATGTCTTCACACCTTTGGCGTGCTGGCACTTGAGGCGGAGGTCCGCCAGGCTGGTTGCGCCTCTCGTGACAAGAGGTTTCACGTTGGCGCTGCCCTCGTTGCATGTGAGGCACTTACATGACGCTTTTTGGCTAAGCCCCAAGACTGACTTCTCCCCCAGATCTGCGCGCAACCCTACATGGCCCTTGCCACCCTTGCCGCCCTTGCCGCCCTTGCCACTTCTGTGTTAGTTGACCTTACGTCATCACCCGCAAAATGCGCTGAACAAAGCGGTGCCTTCTTGCCGGCTGATTACACCCACTTGAAGCGAAGCTTTATGTTGGATTATTGTAGCACCGGGTTTACGCCACCCCTCTCTTTAGACATTCATCACACAAACCCAGCTTGGTGAGGCCTAGGTTTCGACGGGGTCCTCACATGCCGCTGCAGCACTGCTAGTGGTTTAAAGCTATGGCTGTGTGTGTGTGTGTTTAATTGTGTGTGTGTGTGTGTTTTATGTATGTTTCCTTGTTTGTTTGTTTGTTTGCTTGTTTGTTTGTTTGTTTGCCTGTTTAATTGTTTGTTGGGTTGGTTGCTTGGTTGCTTTCTTGTTTGGTTGGGTTGGTTGGTTGGCCTTGTTTTGCTTTGCTTGGCTTTGTTTGTTCCCTGTTTGATTTTATGGTTATGTCTATGCAAAAGATCGCGCTTTTTCCAGCGCTTGAGCCAATGGCCGTCGCCATTGAATGGTTCCGTGTGCATCATGTTTCTGTTGAACATGCACACTCCCCCTGCAGCCTTCGGCTGCATTCAAACTTCTTCCCATTCAGAAGAAGAAACTGAAAATTCCTCCGCCAAATCCCCAGCACCATCTGCCACCGGAAGACTTGATGGAGTCCTAGGTTTTGCTTCCATAGTGCTCGCCCGTGTAGTAGTCCTCCCTCGTCCGCCAGCCTTCGCCTTTGGAAATGTGACTACGGGGCCAGCATCTTTCCCACGCTCCTCTGGGCCTCCTCGCGCATAGCCTCCGGATCCAACTTGGTCCCCAGAGCCCCTTGGGCTAGGATCAATGCCCCTCGAAGCGATTCCACGGTCCTTTACGGACGACCAGCCGGAATTCCTCTCCTTCCTGACCTTGATCTGGAAGAAAGTGTACCCTCGCCATGGTTGCATTTGCGAGGTTCGTTGTCGCTCCTGATGAGCTGTCCAGCTGTCCTCCTCGACGGACCGGATACCCAAAGGCGATGTGCCCGTGTGTAGCTTCACCGTGATCCTCCTCGACTCCAACCGCGCTGCATCCAGCGGGAACTCTCGATGGATCGGGTGAAACCTGCGTTTCCGAGGTTTGCCATGTGCACGGATTGCCCATCCCGGCTGGGACCAATCCCACTCGTCCTTGTTCTTGTTCTTGAGCATCGGGGGGACCTTGTACTCCTCGAGCTCCCACGGGAGTACTGGCCCATCCTGATGAACGTCTTCTTCTTGATTATCTGACCTCCTCCCCTTCTCCGTCTTCTCCTCAATCTTATTTGCCTGCTTGGCCTCCACATTCGGCTGCTTCGACAACCACCTCAAGGCTCGCAGCCGCGGTCGAACTTCTCGCTGGCTTGGGGCCCTGATATGGGTGTTCCCAATCCTGGGACGGGCTGGTCCCGCATCATCCGGGTTGTTATCATCCCTCGGACTGCGGCTTCGTTCACGCTCACCCGGTAGTGAAGTGATTCCCAGGTCCCGCAAGCTCACATTGCCTCGCAGTGGAGCCACGAATGTCGTAGATCCCGTCCAGGCATCTGCTTCGCGAAAAGCTTCCATCCTCCAATTGTCATTGATCACCCGCCGCCCTCGCTCGAGATCGACGAAAACCAAATTGGTCTGTCGCCGACTTTCCAGCATCGTAGCGTTGACCCCCGGAGGCATGTTCCTCGGATCCGGTTGAAAATCCCGGTTTCTCCTCAGCATATGAATGCGGGTCGCCACGATGAAGTCTCGCTCAAACGTCACCTCCCAAAAGTCCTCAGGCTCCTCATCCTGTGACCCACGAATTGGACCACCAGGTGGTTCAGGCCATGGCTCCCTTGGTGCCTCGATTGGCACCCGACCCTTACCTATTGATGCAGGGCAGCCCGTAGGGCAGTGGTAAAACGGCAAGCGGCAGGGGTCCTCTTGTTTTACCCTCGTCCCTAGCCCATCTTGACGTCGCCGGTTCATGTTCCCTGGCGATCTTCCTCTCTGTCGGTTCATCTTCCCTGACAGAGGGCCTTGCCTTCACCGGTTCATCATCCCTGGTGACAGGCTTCCAAACAGAGGGGTCCCTTGGTGTGGTCGGTTCATCTTCCCTGACCATCTTGGCAATCCTTCCCTCGAAGTTGCCTTGCTGTGCGGCTGGTTCATCATCCCTAGCCGATCTTGATTCCCTCGCAGGTTGGGCCCGATGGCCTTTATACACAAAACCTAACCCAACACCAAGAGCCGCCAAACAAAGCTCCTTCACGGTGTGAGACCGAGGGTCCTGCGGCTTCCAGCAAGCCACAATACCCATGAGCCCACTCAGAGCCGCCACCTTCATGACCGTGTCCTTGGTGAGGCCCTTCTGGGACCCAATGGCTTCTTGGTTCACCATTCCGTCCACCTCCGTTGTGGCCAGGAGCATGCCCGTCATGGCGTAGAACCTGAGCCACTGTGACCTGGAAGCCACCGTCTTCGTGAGGTAGTCTGCGACCAAATCACAACCTGGCAAATGTCGAACCTGCCATTCTCCACCTCTCACTCTTTCTCGCAACACATTGGCACGCAGCCGAAGATGCCGTGTGCGCCACGGCCCATCTGGATTCTGAACGATGGCCAACGCCGCCGTGTTGTCCCCGTATATCACTTTCTCCGTGATTCCTCCACCGTTGTGGCCACCCTCCATGATGTCCAAGACCGCGCAGAGGGAGTCACCCATGATCATGGCCTCGATGTAGCCCACCAGTTCGGCTTCCGCTGTGCTAAGGGTCGCAAACGGCTGGCGGCTGGATTCCCATTGAACCAAGGCGCCACCATAGAAACCGAGAACCCCTTGATGGCTCTTTTCACCCAACGGGGCAAAGGAGATGTCCGCGTACATCTCTAATCTCCTCATTGACCTCGCAAACGGCAAACCGCCATCTGGCCCCCTGTCTCCCTTGCAGCCCCCATACACCAGGCCCAATTCCTTCGTACCGTACAAGTACGCCATCATCTCCATGCCGACCTTGACCACCTCCTGCGGACATCGTGTCACATGTTGCGACATCCAAGAGACTCCGAAGGAAACATCTGGTCTCGTCCGCACCGATAACCATAGCAGCTCACCAACCAATCCCTGAGCCGCCCGAATAGCCTCTGGCGTCATTTGCGGGTTCTCGGGGATCTCCGGCTTGCTGAACGGGACCGGTCGAGCACACTCCACGTTGTGCCTCTTGATCAGCTCCGCGATGTAGGAGGGCTGAGCCACTTGCAGATCTCCATCTCCGTTCCATCTCAACTCCATCCCGCAGAACTTGGTCCAACCTTCATGATGAATCCATTCCGGCAGGCTGCAGACCCATTCTTCATTGATCCGCTTGATGATGCTATCCACCAAGCCTCGAGGTCCAGCTGCCAAGAAATCATCTACGTAGATCACAACGTACCCGCACGGAGCTTGCAGTCCATCTGTCTCCTTTTTCTGCTCCATCACCGCCCACACGTTGGACTCGGTGGTCTGCTGCAGCTTGAAGCTTCGGCCCTCATGCTTCCACTCGAAACCCCTCAGACGCTGGTCTCTGAAAGCCGACCAGTCTGCTGGGCTGGTCTCCAGACCATACATGGCTCCTTGAACAAGCCAACGCTCCGAAGCCGGAACGATGCCCGCTTCTACAAGCACCTTGGGGGGCCTCGTGATGAGGACCCTCCTCTTCTCTTGACGAGGTGCCAGCAGGAAGGCGCATTTCACATCCACCGTGGCCAGGTCCCACCGCTCGTGTGCCGTTTTCCGTAGGACGCACCTCAAGGCCGTGCCATCGATGCCTCCCGCGTAGTTTTCCTTCTTGTCCACCGCCGACTTCGAGCTTTCACCATTGCCGTCCGTCAACAGGTTGCCACAAATCACCGCCCGAGCTCTTTTCCTGCCCAGAGGTGCCTTGATGGTTGTGACCAGCTTGCCCGGGGCGAACTCCGCGTTCTCGATGCCCGGGATGCTGTCCAAATCCTTCTCGTTCACTGGCTTCACCACCTTCGTGCCGTACACCAAGGCATTATACTCATCGGTCATGGCTTCTTTCCAGCTTTCCAGATCTCTTCTCACCTCCTGAAGCGGCACGGTGCGAGTTTGTAGAACCTTTTCCGGCTCCTCTTCGCAACCTCCCTTCAACAAGGCCATCCGATAGCCCTTCTCACCCTCGTCCTTCTGAAGGTTCCCCAGGTCGTCTTCCAGCTGATTGATGCCACCCATGAGAAACTCCACCGCGGCACCATGTGCAAATCCAAGCTCCTCACCCATGGGGACGACCTTGATTTCCTCTGCTAATGCTTCCTTCAAGCCCCACTGATAGGCGCCCAGAGTCTCCTCGAGCTCTTCTCTTCCTTTGTCTGTTAGCCAAAGTTTCTTCAGGCCAGTGTAGTACTCCCCCCCCGCTTGCAGTTCACGTAGAGCGGGGCCTTCATCTTCTTCCTGAGGCAGTACACCTTCTTCATGGTCGAGATCTCCCCCCAGATGTGGCCCACGTTCCATCCGCTGTTTCCCGGTCAGCCGTTGCTTCGGTTTCCCAGGGTTATCATCCACCTCCAGCTCGTACCGCGCCCTGTCTGCTTCCTCATCTGGCAAGATGGCAGCCCTTGCATGCTGGATGGTCCCCTCATTGGTTTGCACCACCCAACCCCAGCTCATCAATGGGCTCGGACCCAGTAGGCGAACTTCACGAAAAGGTGATGCCAAGGGCCCCTTCTTATGCCATCTCTTCGTCTTCACCATGACCTTAGCGTAGAATGGGAGCAGCGGGAAGGTCTCCACCCCAAGTCTTTCCAGCTGTTGCTGATTTCGCTGCAGGACCACATGACGTAGGGCTGCAGGCCACCACTTCGCTGGAGCTCCAGACCCCTTCAGCACCACTCGAAGCCTTCTTTTGACGTGGTTGACCTCTGTCTCCACTCTTCCGTTCGCTGCATGATCGTCTCCCGAGGTCATGGTAAGCAGCAAGTTGTGTTCCAAGCACCAATGCTGCACCTGCTTCGAGAGGAACTCCTTTGCTCGGTCACAGTGCATGCGGTAGAGCGGGATCCCCAAGCTGCGGTATTTCACGAAAATAAGGTTCAGGGCTCTGATAACCTCCGTGGCACTTCGGGTTTCCATTACTTCCGTCATGGTGACATTCTGAACCTTGACCCCCTTGAGCGCCTCGGCCATCTCGTCCTTGACCTTCTCGTTGAGCCGCCTTGCCTCGTCGTCTGAAGCGCGGGGCTGCTCATCTTCTTCTTCCCATTCACCTGAGACCACATCTTCTTCTGCATCTTCGACCGGCTCTGCTGGTGGATCACCACCTTCTCCTCCTCCAAGAGGTACAGGTACCGTTCCGATAAGGGCATACTTGACCTTTCTCCCGGTGCCTGCATCATCTCCGGCCGAGAAGGGGCCAGCAATATCCACGTTGAGGACGTAAGCCGGTATATCTGCCTTCAACCTTCTATGGGGCCGATCTATGCCCGCTTCCTGCATGCAAACCCGGCACCTCCGATTGAACGGAGCGTGTCCCCTTTTCACATGCTCCTTCCACTTTTCAAGGGTCATCTTCTTGAGCTCCCCCGTGTCTGCTGCCTTGTCCCTTGAACCTTCCTCCAGTTGATCAATCATCACCTTCAGGGACTTCTTGATTGCTGCCACCATCCCAGGTGCCCATTTCGACCAGGTCCTCGTCTGCACCAACCGTCGCTGTAGGTCCGCCTCCATCTCTTGATGGCCTTGACCCTTAAGTCCATGAAGCTCCCCCATGCCGGGCAGATTGGTCGCCAGCGTAGTTGGTTTCCTCCGGGGATGGCCAGCTGCCCCTTGATCTAGGTCCACCAAGATCATGCCATGATCCCGACAGAACTCGCGCACCTCCTCGAAGTTCCAGAACGAGGGGATGTCAAGCTCCTCTGCCTTTGGATCGTACTTGGCCGGGTCCATCGGAGACTCCCCCAGGAACCCAACCGGTTTTTCTCTCCTCCATGAAGAGTCCTCGGCGATCAACCACAAAGCCATCTGCTTGAAGAACAGTGCCGTGTCTCCATTGACCTTCCTTTTGTCCTCTATGGACAAGCCAGACAGTCCATACCGACGTTGGTCCCGGCCCCTCAATGGCTTCGGTCCTGGTTGATTGTGCCGCAACCTGGAAATAGTCCGGCATGGTGGTCCGCCGATCACGGCCCGAATCAGTCCTTTCTTCCCAAGGTACCAAAGGTATCCCCACAAGGCCGCATCATGAAGGTTCTGCCTCGCATTCTCCTCCATGTCTATCGTGATGACCTCGTAGCCTCTCCAATCTTCCCTTCTCCATTCCTTGGCATCCCTTCCGGCGAAGAGGTGAACCACCAGCCCCTTGCTTCTTTCCCATCTTCTTCTCAAGCTCCTGTTGAAAGGGCTCCGAGCGGCGGCTTCTGCTCCGTCCTCTACTCGGCCCATGAGCTCCAGCACCTCCTCCGGAAGATGCGGGAAATGCCGCAACCACCAATCCCGATCCTGGGTTACCACCGCGCTCCCGCCCGGGGCATCCAGGTAATCCATCAACTTCATCGCCGCTGACCGTTTCATGACCGGGCACCCATGACGAAGCCAACAATGAAGCCGACCGTGTCCAGGGTGATCGATGATGCAGCCCTTGGCATTCCACTTGACCACAAAGCCGGCGTCGACCAACATCCTCAGTGGTATGATGGGCTCCACCGGATCCAGCGTCAACAGGGCCGACGTGCCAGGGTGCTTGTACAACACCGTGCTTCCGCAGGCCAACTCCACTTCCACTGCCGTTAGATCGCCTCTTTCGTGCGACCTTGCCTGCCTCAAGGCATGCGTTGCCCCTCCGTCCAGGAGGGCAACTGGCTCCACCTCCTCAGCTCCAGCCTGTCTCTTGGCTGCCTCATACTTGATCTGGAGGGCCTTCATCGATCTCAATGATTTCAGCAAGCCCGCCACTTCCGACATCAACCCAGCTGCCTCCGCAGCATCTTGCGGCGGCTTAGGTGTTCCTCCACCCATGTCCACCGAATTCGGCGGTGCGGTGCTGGGAATCCGACCGGTGACCTCCCGGGACGCCTCCTCCGCGGAGCCCGGTGAGCCAGCCTGTCGGGCCCCTTCACCGCCTGCGCCAGAGCCTTCTCCCGAAGACCTTGCATCCTTCTGCTTCTCGAACTTGGACACCTTGGGAGGGGCCGTTGCTGTCGTCTTGCTCGTGCCCCAGTCCCATTTCTTGACCGGGCAATCCCGCTTCGAGTGGCCCACCCCAGAGCATCCGAAGCACCGGTTGTTCTTCTCCAAGCCATCCCACGAATGGGCGTAGCTGCAACTGCCGCCCTTCTTGCATCCTCCATCTGTGCCCCAAAACCTGCATGGTGCCCCGAATGACCTTTTCTTCTGGTCTCCCGTCTCTGCAACCGGATCCTTGGCTCCAGAAGTCGCCAGGGCCTTGAGTCCCGCCGCTGGCTGAGTTGGATTGGCCGCGTTGGTCGTGGATGAGGTTTTCAGGGCTGTTGCAAGTGAGAGTTCTTCCGCCTCCGCCTGCAAATACTCCGAGAACTGCTTGATCTTCGCGAGATGAGGGCGAACATCAACTTGAAGTTCTTGGCGAACCGAGGAGATCCGAAAGCTGGCTTGAGCACCCGCTTTCCCGACTGCTTCCGCAATCTTGTTCAGGACCGTCAGCAACACCAAACCATCTGGTAGTGCCACCTCCAACTCCTCTGCCCTCGCCAACCATCTCCTCCACAGCCTCAACGTCTGCAGGGCCTCCGTCAACGTGTTCCCCACCTTCGGATCTGCCAGGTTCTTGAGCAGGTTGCCTCTCTCCGACGTCCCACCCGGCTGATATATCTGGTGAAGGCGAAACATGATCTCCGTGGCCGACATCTTCCTTGCCGAGATGATTTCTCTGCGGATTGGGTCAGGCAGTGCAGCAAGTAGCATGGAAAGCCCCCGTTGCTCCACCCGGTGATTGTGGACATGTTTCTCCCCCAACGAAGGCTTCAGCCTCAGCTTCTCCAAGGGGGTTGCAATCAGCCACTCCGTGTAGGTGGATTCTGCTCGTTGAAGAACATCCTTCCACCACTCTTGAGCTGAACCTGCAATGTCCGCCATCAACGGCCCGATCACCGTCACCCAATCTCCAAAGGTCAACGCTGCCAGATCTCCTCCAGGGGGAGGCAGACTAGGCAACTCCAAATTCCTCAGAGCCTCCGACAAGTGAGATGGAGCACTCGGCTTATTGTCGTCCAATCCCCTCGGAGGTGGCGGTGGTGGTGGAGGTGGCTGAGGTCGATTTCCTTCATCATGAAGCGGTGGAGGACCAAGACCTCCAACGACTCCTCCTTCTGATGCCGTCCTGTAGGAAACATCGTCCCTCGTTCTTGCCGCCTGCAATCTCGCCACTTCTCTTTCGAAGATCTCCTCCGCGTCCCTCATCACCCGTAGTCGCAGAGCTTCAAGATCTTCTTCTTGTCCTTGTAGTCGTCCTCGGTCTTCGGTAGTCGCCCTGCCAGCAGACACAGGTTGTGCTTGGGCGGCCCTTCTTTGAACCTCAGGGCTCCAAAACGGGTTCACCCCGCCACCTGCTGGTGCATCTCCCGGACCATAGGGACCTCTCCGATTTCCACTCAAAGTCTCCCGACCATCATAGGGCTCCAACTGCCTCGGCCTGACTTCCCATTCCTGGCCTTGACCTTGATGAGCCGTTAGTTCCCGACTAGCTGAAGGACGCCCGTCAGGTTGTCCACGCAGTTGACCATGCCCTTCAGGTTCTCCCGAATCATGACCATGCCTTACTCCCGGATGTCCTTGGTCTTCTCCACCAGCCAGGAATTGCCCTTGGGGTACTACAGCATCGTGCCCGCCGTGCGCCCCAGACCGTCCTCGGATTTCCTGAGGTAGCCCGCTTGGCCCAGGTCCTTCGCCAGACCCACGCCCTCGAGACCCACCAGGATGGAATTGACCCCCACCCCGATCTTGAATTGGTTCACCTGGCCGTTCCAGAATCCGCTCCTGTTGGCCGGGTTGTTCTCCTTGTCCAGGGGGACCCCGTAGAGCTCCTTGCCCGCGGCGTCCATCTTCGGCCAGATCCGGCCCCAGCCCGGGAGGGGGAAAAACATCCCTTCCGCCCCTAGGCTCACTCCGTTCCGGACCGGTGACCCGGCGAATCCCCCGCCGGTCCTCCAGATCCTCCGACCTCGCCCTCCGCGATGCCCGTTCCTCCTCCTGCACCCGCTCCATGATGAGGCGGTCCAAGGCCTCATCTGCGGTCTCCCCATCTCGTACCACTTCTCGCCGGCGCCTGCGAATCATGGCTTTACCTCAGAGAGTTTGGGCTCATAACCTATGGTTATGTCTATGCAAAAGATCGCGCTTTTTCCAGCGCTTGAGCCAATGGCCGTCGCCATTGAATGGTTCCGTGTGCATCATGTTTCTGTTGAACATGCACAGATTTAAAGCGCTCATGTTTGTCCTGAAAGCATCGCGAATGGTTCTTCCCAAAAGCTTGCCTGCCAACTCGCAGGAGCACACTTGCACGAGCCCGCTTTCGCGAGCAAACTCGCACGGGCACACTTGCACGAGCAAATTGCACGAGCACACTTGACGAGCAAACTCACACGAGCACATTTGCACGAGAACACTTCCGCGAGCAAACTGCACGAGCACTTTCATGAGCAAACTTGCACGAGCGCACTTGCACAAGCAAACTCGCACAAGAACACTTCCGCGAGCACACTTGTGCGAGCCTACTTGCAGAAGCAATCTTGCGCGAACATACTTGCGCGAGCACACTTGCGCAAGCACACTTGCCCGAGCCAAACTCGCGCAAGCATACTTGCGCGAAAACAACTTTTGCGATCACACTT
The DNA here is from genome assembly GCA_963377175.1 of Effrenium voratum. Lineage (NCBI taxonomy): Eukaryota > Dinophyceae > Suessiales > Symbiodiniaceae > Effrenium > Effrenium voratum. The sequence continues at coordinate 92,557 of CAUJNA010000957.1, forward strand.
GCGCCAGAAAGCCAGCGCGATTATATCAAGAGTACACATTCTTTTTAGCGGCGCGGTGGGACCGAGCCCCCCTGCAAAAGTGATACCTTTTGGAGGGATGGCGTGTGCGACCCTCTGCGTGGATTGGCGTGGTTGATGCGCAAGAACGTACGACTTTTTCGACTGCTAGCATGCCCCGCGACCCTCTGCGGGATTGGTGTGGCCGATGTGCAAACGCTCACGACTTGTGCTACTTTTTGCGGTACGCGTGCGGCCCTCTGCCGGAATCGGCGAGGTCGATTTGCAAAATTTGGCGACATGCCAACGCGACCCTCGGCGGGGATCGGCGCGGTTGATGTTAGAAAGCTGCAGGGTTTCGCAACGCTTGGCAGCGCTTGCGTTGAGTGCGACCCCATTGCAAAGAGACAGTTGCACAGAGACTTTGCGCAAAGATCAAAGAAACTTGCGCAGAAAACTTGCGCAGAGCGCTTGGAGTACATAAATTCGAGACGAGAACTTGCGCAGAGAAACTTGCGCAGATAACTTGCGCAGACAGCTTGCGCAGAGAAACTTGCGTCGAGGCCTTGCGTAGGCGAGATTGCGCAGCGAAACTAGCGCAGAGAAGTTTGAATGTAGATCACTATAGGAGAGACCACTAGGGCAGAAAACATGCCTCGCTCACTATATGTTATGCTTACGGCCCCGTTCTTCTAGTTTGTTTTTCCACAAGGGGCTATAGAATAGCGTGCAGGTGTCCAAGTCCAAATTGAACGCTTCAAAGTGCAAGTTTGAACGCGGCACGATGCTGAGCCTCCCGGTCTGTCTCAATTGTAGAATACTTGTTTATCATTGCCTGCGTGATTCCAAGGTTGTGTTATTGTATTGGTAGTTGGGTTGGTTGGTTGGTTTGGTCTGGTTTGCTCGATTGGTTGTTTGTAGAAACCGCGGCTTCCCCTGTCGCAGGCGGAGCGCATCCCGGTTACGGATATGGCTACCCGCCCTACGGCTACCCAGGCCGACGGGCGACACCCTGGCCTGGATCCTCCCCATTGGTTGAAGGGAAGCTAACAGGAAAACCACAATCCTGCGGTAATGTTGGACCCTTTCATGGGCTCCCCTCCCCTGACCAGTGGGAACAGTCGGCGACCCTCTTTTAGTGAGATTGTTGGGGGTCTTGGACTTGGACTTTCCAGTACTTATTTTAGTATTGCCAATTCCACTTTAGTACTGCCAAGGCTGACTCTTAGATCGCCAGTACTTACTTTAGTATTGCCGATTTTAAGTTTAATATTGCCAAGACTAATTAGCTCTCAAAATGCCAGTACTTAATGTAGAATTGCCAATTCTGAATTTCGGATTGCCAAGCCCGACCCACATTCCCACTACTTGATTTAGTACTTGTATTGCCAGTTCTAATTCAGCAGGGAAGAGCCCGTTTTTTCAGCAACCCCCAAAATTGTTGGAGATTAAAGAGGACCCCAAAGCAGTCACAATAAAGAGGATCAGGGCCTCTTGTGGGCAACTCCCTTTGTGTGACTGTTTGCCCTTACTCTTTTGTAAAGAAGTTATATTAAATTTGATGAACAAATACAGTTCTAATGTTGGCCCGGATTTGTTTGCCCGTTTTTGGCCAGCTGCTTTGTGCCCGGATTTGTGTCCCGGATTTGTTTTCCGGCAAACAAACTGTTTATAATAGAGGACCCCAAAACAGCCACTGGATCCTGAATTAGGGAACCCATCTTTGTTGCTTTCTATTAGAAGAACAACAGTCATCTTACGGGCACTCTAGAATGTTGAGGGTACGCGTTTAAAGATAGGTCGGAAGGACAACGATGAGTTTAGTGAGTCCACATCCCTATTTCGACAAATACCTTTGCCTATTGTGCGGCGAGCAAAAACTATTATGATGTCGGCCCCTTGCGTGCTCATCCCTTATTTCGGGTTTTGCTATTCTTTTGCAATCTGCTGGAGGCATTGGCTACCCCACCACATGGAATCTGAAGACAACTTTTCCTTGGAGTCTCTCCGTCCAAGTGGGTTTGTGTCAAAACGACGGAACTAGGAGCTTCTTTGGACCGATTGTATGAGGAGGCCAACATGAAACCCAGCTTAGCCCCCTATTTGCACTACATCCCTTCTTCTCATGGCGTGCAAGGCTACGCCTACCAGCCGCCGCCGCCGCCAGCCTATGGCTATCAGGCGCAATCAATGTTGGACCTCTTGCACCAAATCTGAACCAGAATCTAAGCATGCTACATGCAGGCTTGGTTGACGCAGTTGCAACACCTAGATTAGTCTCCAAAAGCGAATCCCCTAAGATAGGGTCATTCCCTTGGGGTTCCCCTCAAAAGGACCCAAACTGTGGTACCCCTGAACAAACAGAGGCACCCAGGAAGAACACTCCTTGCCATGATCGTTTTATCTTGACAGGCTCAAAGCAACCAGGGTGCAGGAAGCTCTCTTTGCCCCATCTGGATCATGCCCAAAGTGCACGGAGCTCAGAAAGCCAATGTCTTGAACTTTTGAGTCTCTTACTGCTCCTCCCAGAAAGACTCGGCTAATGGGACTTTGCCCAACAAGAAACCTGAACAACCGCCATGTACCCTGCACCCACAAAACGGATTTGGGCAAACGAGGCGGCAGACAATGTACTTGATTGAATGGGATGTTTAGTCACGCAAAGAACATCCTAACCGGTATGGAGATTTCACCGAAGCACTGGCGAACGCCGCGTTCAGAAATTGCGCACATGGCAGACGTTACGGACATCATTTTGGCAACTTGCTGCTGGAAGTCTCCCAGTTGTACACTGGTGGCTGCAGCTTCTTCTTGGACATCATCCAAATTGGATGGCTGGAACACAAGAACTTGCTCCAGAACTCCACAAATCGTCGCGCCATGGTGGCCAGCTTCCCATCCCTTTTCCACTGTGCCAAAGGTACCATGATCTGCCAACGAAGGAATGCGTGGGCGTGAACGTACCGTGGTTTGCAATCATGCTAGCTCCAGCCGCGAACAACGTCACGCTTGCTGAGGTTTAACAGTTTTGCATGTTCAAGCCACCACTTGTCGGGGGCTTACTTTGAGGCTTACCCATCTCTGTGGTAAGGGTCGGGCCTGGCCGGTCGACTCGTAGCGCATGCTTTCCATGTTGCCCCGGCTGCATCGCAGGGCTACGGCTACCCGAACTACGCTGCAGGCGAGCAAGTTGGAGAGAATGTCAGATGCAGAAGACTGGCAGGAGTGCTTCTTGCTCTGTTTGGAGGAACTCAAAGCCGATCTTATGTTTAGGGATTTTAGGGTTTGATCAGTGAGCTCGCAAGAGCGCAGGTTATGGTGCCTACCCGCCCTCGGGCACGAACGATCACCCGGTTCTGGCGCTCAGGGACTCGGGTGTCTCGCATATTGGGCGAACTGCATTCGAAACTTGTACCGTTACCTCCAAGGCAATGATCAGATAAGCAGAATGACAGGGTCAATGGGGCTATGGTTGACCGGAACCTTCCACATCAAGTCTGCCGGCTGCAGCGAGTTTTCGCAAGGGGCCCAACTCCGAGTGAGAGTTTGGGTGTTTCCAAAAAGGGGAGATTCCCAATTTGGTTGCTTCTATTTCGTTTCCCTTGAGACATCCGAAATTGAAAGACATGCTTTGTGTTGGTGGCTTAAGCATCAACCTAGTGTTGCCAGTTTAAAGACTTTTTGCTTTGGGGTGATACTGAAAGAGGCACATGAGAAGCCGGTTTTAGCATGTTTACTTAGTGACTCAGCCTACAAGTTCCCTCTGCCAGTGCCAAGTTTTTGTTGGGCAGAAGTTGCTTGGCCACAGCAGGTACAACCAATGCCTGCACCCGCATGCGGATTGGTTTTGGTAGGGGTTGTACATTTGCACCGGAGCCATTGCAGCCAACTTGGTAGATGAATGGCTTTCAGCTCTGCTTAGTTGGCGAGGCCTTGGCGGGTAGAGGTTTCGTCTTGAAGTCCCAAGCGGACTGTTTGGATTTCGACTTTCGCGGTCATTCCCTTGTGCGTAGCTTGGATGGGGCTGGCTAAGGCGCCTTACTGAGGATCTATTGCGAAGCGAAAAAGCTGGCTTTTGCGCGCAGAGATATTGCGCTGAATACTATCATCCAAATTAGATTTCCTTGCATGAAGACTCGTGTGGCACAAGGAAAGCCAAATGATTCGCGATTCCACGGAGAGAGCCAGGAGAAGTTTGCCCCATGTACTGCCAAACTCCTGGGAATAGTGACAAACCTGAACGGCTCTCTCATTGAAGTGTTCCCATGCTGCACAAGTTTCAATGAAAGTTCTTCCAGCGCTTCCCAAGCACAGCTTCTTTGGTCCAATTGGACCCTACCTTGAACTCGTCGTTGGCGGTCCTTCGGCTCATGCCCCCGTAGCATTGCGGCCATGTGGGCTGTTGGCAGCTGGCCCAGAATTCAGCTTGCAGCCGGAACGCCTTTGCATACTTTTGAACAAGTGCTTGTTTTTGCGATGTTTCTTTGGTCGCCAATGGCAATCCTTTCTTGGAACCTGTTGGGAACGGAATTGATGCCATCAAAAAAGACTCGCTCGGACTTTCTACATGTTTCGTGCAGCGTTACATGGCATCCACAAAAACACCCCCCGAATTTGCGGGAAACGACCCTTGCATAATTCCCTTGTGAGGGCCGCCAAACATGTGCTTTAGAACTTTTCACCGAGATTTGGCTGGTCGACACTTGCTGAGTACCATGGTGCTTGGTGCTCTATTCTCTCGGCTGGGTGTTGTGCGCGCTGGCGGGAAAGATCATGTCCTTCGTCTTGACAAACTGAATTTTGGTGAGTATATGCATACATATATTTATATGTTTGTGCCTGTATGCGCGTGTGCATGCCATGTTGCTGACCATGTCCAACAGCATGCACACGTGCAACTTTGAAGCTCTGAACTCCTAAGCTGACCGAAGAGGAATCATTTATCTAGAAGAACGGCTTCGTCAGATTGGTTGGACGACTCTGCGTTTTTGAGTTCAAAGCTGAAGGTATATGGTGTCTGAGAAAACATGCTAGTATCCTAGGTTCTTGGTGTTTGGATCATTGCAGCCCCGAGTTTGACATGAGGCAGCAGGTTTTTCCTTGGTTTGCCTGCTTTAGTTGGGAAGTATCATCAAACACGAGCATCAACAGACCAGAGTTGAGCAGGTCCAAGGAGAGTGATATCGCATCATGTCCATGTGCCTAGTACGCATTTGTGTATGTATGATATGAGCAACTGTCAGTATTGACCATCACTCTTCGAGTGGAGCTGTAGTCACGGGGATGGCATGGCGCACACTCACCAAGACATGATATACAACAGGAGTTGCTCGCCGATATACAGCAGGAGTGTCTCGCCGCATTCCCCTCTCAGTTGGGCATAACAAAGTTGAACGTGGCTCCTAGCTCGTGAATATTGACCACAGATCAACAAGCCTGGCAGGCCCTCTCTACAACAGGGCAGCATGCCATGAGTCAACCTGGGGCTTGCTGATGACTCGGTTTCCATGACCTTGGGTCTGTCGCACACCTTCACTTCTGTCCTTCCCCATGATATTGTGGCGTCAACCGACTGGCCTTGCTTTCCTTTTTCAAGTTGGGAACTCTCCGTAAGACTTGGGATGCCAAAGGCGATAGCTGCAGCTAGTGATTCCCGATTGTCAATTCCCCCCACGCAGCGCTTAGGTCTGGTGATGTGCGCCTTCTTGGTGACAGGGCAGCCCTCGGAGACGAACCGAAACTTGCAGGCGAAAGTTCGCTGCTGTTTGCCCAATCTTTTGGCAGCTGCAAATATGGCAGGTTTCTGATTGTGTTTTGCGGGGGGGGGGCCTGCCTGTCCAGTGCGGCATGTCCCATAGCTCAGGAACAGCGCCCATAGAGGAGAACCCGGGCTGTCGGAAGAGATGCGTGTTGGTTGGCCAGGGCATACATATCCCAAGGGCCAAGGCAAAGAAATTTAATTGCAAAAACTGCGGGCTGCCCGCCTCAGCTGCACGCCTCGGCCAGCTCTCAACAGAACCACAAGAGCAATGCGAGTTTGAGCACATGCGAGGTCTGGGCTGAGCTGGTGGGTCGCAAAGTGGTTGCCAGGAACATGGACTCCGGCCGAAATGAGCTGTGGGCTGGGCCCAGGGGCTGGGGTTGGCGATTGCTGCGCGGGGCTTGCTTCGTGAAGCTGGGTGGCTGTGTTTCGGACAGACGATGCCTGGTGAAAGTGCCTGGCCCAGACCGGGCTGAATTGCGTTGGGCTGAGTCTGGGGGGCCAAGGCTGGGGAGGGGGCTTGCTTCAATGGACTTTGCGTGCCTTTTCGGCCGTAGTGTTTTTTGTTGGCAGTGAACACCAGGCTTGGCTACAAGAGAAGCCTGAATGAGGGCAAAAAGGGGATGTGGGCATGCCCGGCATGCCCTTCTTGAAGCGTTTTGCAACCTTTTGCAACCAAGGGCACGGTGCGAAATTGGGACCCTTTCAGAATTTCAGTTTTAACAGCCTTCAAATTAAATTAAATGATGATGTTTCAAGTGGGTTAAACTTGTTCAAACAGATTGGCCGCCTTGAGAGCGCATCATAGGAGCCTGTGGAGCCTTACCCGGTGCGCCCGAGATAGAGGTCAGATTGCCGGCCGCCGGAGACGTGGATGTTGTCCAACATGGATTTTGCATATTTGGACGTCACCCATTCTCGGTGGTGCTTTAAGGGTAACCTGTGTAGACGCACCATTTGAGCATTTGAAGTTCCCTCAAATTTAGGATGAAGTCTCCTTGTGCTCTCCGCTTGAAACTCCATGCTGGCTGGTGCTCAGGGAAGGGAAGTCACCAGAATAAGCCAGCACCGCTTTCCGTCGCCGCTCACATGAGATTGCGCTCTTGGCTTTCGCTGTACTCAGCACAACTCGCACACAGTTCCACCTGGCATGTTCGACAAGCTCGCCTTTCAGCAAGCCGGATCTCAGAGCCCGGGTCATTGGACTCGAGGCTTCGTCCAGGTACCGAGCTTCCCCTGCGATGCGGGGAGCATTCGGGAGCACTCGGCCAATGAGACAATCGCAGGCGCGGCAAGCATCTCAAATCCACGGAAGTGTCTTCTAAGATATTGTATTTTTGTATGTCCCCTGGACGTGGCAGCGATATCTTTAGGTTTATCTTTCAACGTCCAATTGGTCAGTGAAGCGTCTATCTCTATATATATATATATATATGTGCTGCATCGATGTTGTGCATACATATAGATATATATTATATACATATATACATACATACATGCATGCATGCATGCATGTATGTATGTGTATATATATACACATATATACATATATACATATATACATATATACATATATACATACATACATACATACATACATACATACATACATACATACATACATACATACATACATACATACATACATACATACATACATACATACATACATATATATATATATATACATCTTGCATGAATGTGTACATTGGCAGACATTGTTGGACCATGTTTAATTTCCCCCCCCCCCCGCCTCCCCCTCAACTTCAATCCAGTGCTCAGGGGTTTTGAACAGGGGTCTGGCAGGGAGCTTGGATGACTCACTTCCTGTTGGATTGCCAGAACTTATTTTAGTATTGCCTAGTCCAAGTTCAGTATTGCCAAGACTTACTCTAAGATTCCCAGTGCTTAGTTTGGTATTGCCTAGTTGAAATGTAGTTTCGCCAGGACTTCCGTTTAGGTTCCTCGTTGTACTTGGTTTTGTACTGCCTAGTCTAAATTGTGTATTGCCAAGACTTACTTTTAGATTCCCCGCGCTTGGTTCAGTATTACCTAGTCCAAGTTAGTACTACCAGGACTTACTCTTAGATTGCTGGTGCTTGGTAAAGGACATTAAACAAGACCCCTAAACAGTCATATTAAAGAGGATCACTGGCTCCCGTGGGCACCCCCCCTTTGTGTGGCTGATTGCGCTTGTTTATGTATATATATAGAAGTTATCTTAAATTTGATGGTTTGCGGACCACTTGACAAAAAATGACTTCCCAATGTTTGCCCGGATTGGTTCGCCCGGTTCGCCCGGTATTTTTTTTTGCCCGATCCGTTTTGCCCGGTTTTTTTGCCCGGAGAGTGTTCTTTCGGCAACAACAACTTGACATAAACCATGGTACCGAAACAGTGGGGGGTCGTTTTTAAGCCGAGGAAACTAATAAATGAGGGTAATTCACAGCCTGGGTGCCTGTGAGCGACTGTGTGGGTATGCGACTTGCTGGAGCCGCCGTTCGGATGGGGCGTAAATTCCGGTGTAACTGTCCACCAAAGGATCCCGAGTTTGCAGTTCACCTGATGCGTTCAGAAAAAGAAGAAGAAACAAAACACCTTGTAGCCTGTTGCTGTTCCTGGCTAAGCCATGGCTCCAATAGTCAATAGTTGATTTCCAAGCGCCTTGGGCAAGGATTTGGGGAACGATTCCCCCCCCCATACAGATACCAGTAGAGCCGGCGAAGCCGGTGGGCGGAAGTTTCAAATATATATAGACTATAGTTCTCTTTCTCTTTCTTTTCTTGATTCTTTTTCTCCGTCATTCTTCCTTTCTTCCTTTCTTTCCTTCCTTCCTCCCTTCTTTCCTTCTTTCTATCTGTCTTTTCTTTCTTTCTTTCGTTTGCTTGTCTATCTATCTTTCTCTACCTATCTATACCTAACTACCTATCTATCTATCTCTCGTGTTATCTATCTATCTGCTTATCTATCTATCTATCTCTCTATCTATCTTCTCTATCTATCTCTCTATCTCTCTATCTATTATATCTACCTATCTCTCTATCTCTCTATCTATCCATTTCTCTATATCCCTCTATCTCTGTCTCTCTCTTTCTATCCCTCTTTCTTTCTATCTTTCTATCTCTCTATCTCTCTGTCTTTCTATCTATCTCTTTCTCTATCTCTATCTCTATCTATCTATCTTCTATCTATCTATCTATCTATCTATCTATCTATCTATCTATCTATCTATCTATCTATCTATCTATCTATCTATCTATCTATCTATCTATCTATCTATCTATCTATCTATCTCTTTCTCTATCTCTTTCTATCTTGACTTCGCGTACTACTTTCGTACTTAAAAGTTGCGATTTTCGAGCCCCACTACGAAAGTGGACTTCACGTACTACTTTCGTACTTAAAAGTTGCGATTTTCAAGCCCCAGCTGCGAAAGTGGACTTCACGTACTACTTTCGTACTTAAAAGTTGCGATTTTCGAGCCCCAGCTACGAAAGTGGACTTCGCGTACTACTTTCGTACTTAAAAGTTGCGATTTTCAATCCCGGCGAAAGTGGACTTCGCGCACTACTTTCGTACTTAAAAGTTGCGATTTTCAAGCCCCAGCTGCGAAAGTTGACTTCGCTTACTACTTTCGCACTTAAAAGTTGCGATTTTCGAGCCCCGGCTGCGAAAGTTGACCTTGCAAAAGTGCTGCGCCTGCCACGAAATCTGTACTTGACCTCGCGAAAGCGCTGCGCCTGCCACGAAATCTGTACTTGACCTTGCGAAAGTGATGCGCCTGCCACGAATTTTGCACTTGACCTTGCGAAAGTGCCGCACCTGCCACGAATTCTGTACTTGACCTTGCGAAAGTGATGCCCCTGCCACGAAATCTGTTCCTGACCTCGCGAAAATGCTGCCCCTGCCACGAAATCTGCATGCGCCGCCTTGCGCGTCCGTGCCAATGGGATTTGCGATGCGTCCGTGTCAGAAGTAAGACAATGCCGCGCCTGTCACGAAATCTGCACTTGACCTTGCGAAAGTGATGCACCTGCCACGAAATCTGTACCCGACCTTGCCAAATGCCGCGCCTGCCACGAAATTTGAACCTTGCGAAAGTGTGCGCGTCCGTGCCAATGGTCCCGGCGCGAGCCCGTCCCGAGCCCGTCCCGAGCCCGTCCCGCACCCGTCGTCCGTCAGACGCCGCGACCGGGGTAGCTTGCAGCCAGCCGGAGAAGCCAAAACCCGCAGAGGGTTGCACTTTTTGCAGATTTCTATTCCCCCGCCACACGTATACGCACGTTTTCTCGCATGCATTCATTCTTTCTTCATCTCATCTTTGCGCAGAGCTACCTTTCAATTAGTTTCCGTAACTCGGAAGTTTCCTTCTAAACTTCCTTTGGGTACATACAACATGTATTCTGCGCGGGCACATCGTGCCCTGCAGTTCCCCCACGGCAGTTTACTTCTTTCTTACGGGGCACCACAAAGCACCAAGGCCTGCGGGGACTGTCAAGTGTCCAAGGCCACGTAGCACCACTTGCCCCATTGAGTCCCCTCACTTGACGCTTGAAAAAAAACACTGCAGATGGCCAGGTTGCCCGGAGGCCAGCGAGTGCTATGCCAGCAAGGCCCGGCAAGCGATACCCAAGAAGAGATTGGAATTTCGAATGAAGGTTCTTGGATTTGGGAGTTGCCTTGAGATTGGTTTCAGACATGCTCTTCGGAGCCCTGACGTACCAACCCGACCTTTCAATCCTTCCTTGTCGATGTCCGTTAGCCCGCTTCGAGGGCTGCTTGCAACCTTGCACTGCATGAAGGGTCTCAGAATACTGCCGCCTTCAGGCACCTGGTTAAGTTACGCATACAGCTTCCTGTGCGGCGGTCGATGAATTTCTTTGAGCCGTTTGCCCACATGACATGGAGGCTGATGCCCGCAGCACCGTAGTGGCTTGTGCAAAGCCAACTTGAGAAAGGTCCCTGCTGCAAGTTTTGGGCCAGCCATGGAGACGCAAAACAAGGTTCGCATCAGCTGCAAAGTACATGACTGGTTTTTTTGGGCATCCATTCGTCAGATGCATACCAGGGTTGCAACACCTGTTTAGCATTGTTTAGCAGGGGTTGACGGCGTCGCCGCCTTTCAATGGATTCTGGCCACGAGCGCAAGTATTCCGCTTTGCCCATGATGGCCCACATTTTTTCTTTGTTTTTCTTTTCGGTTTTGCATGTTTTTGGGGGTACAGCTTGTTGGGTGTGGCCTTTTAAAGGGCCACCAGTGACCGGCCACCCCGGGATTCCATGGATTCGCTTCCCTCAGACGATCTCCAGCTGCGGCGCCGACTCGCAGTGCTGCGCCCCGGCGGGGAAGCCCGGGTTGGACGGCCGGAGTTGTCCATAAGTCGGTTGGGCCACTCAGGGGTCCATCGCCCAAGCGAGGTCTGTCTACGTTCAGAGCAAAGGAAGCCGAGTGGAGGGGAATCCAAGCGGCTGAGGTGGTCCACAAGTGCAAATCTGGTGCAAGCTGCTTTGCCACCAGGAGGCGGGGGAGGATCTGAGAAGAGGTGGTCCCAGTCGCCACCAGACCTTCGAAGATGGACTCGCGTTTCCAGAAGTCCATGTGTCGAAGGTGTTGGAGTTGGCAAATTGCATCCAGTCAACACCCTCCCATGCTTTTCTGGTTTTGGCCGATTGCACAAATTTGGCCGATGTGCGTCTTGTGGTACCTTTCTATACCGATCAAGCCTGTGCTTCAGAAGATTTGTGATTCGGAGAGCATCATGGGCCCGCGGATTTGCTCGCGTACTTGCCTGGCTGGCCTTTCAGAAAGCTCGGAGATTTGGATTATTTTTGCAGGTTGAGGCATCTTTGCGGCTGGCAGAGAAGTATCCCAGTTTTCCTGCATCCATTACACTGGGTCGTCTTATTTGCATCTGGCAGATTCTTACCGAACCGCAGGACAAATCAGTTTTCTTCATGTTGATTCCCACCGCCTCACAGGCAAACATAGCCGTTTGCTCGGCGTCAAAAGTGCAAGCAAACCAGTGACGGTTTTTGCATTTGCTTCCCGAAATGCCTGCCTCCCCCTGTCTGGCCCTCAAACAACTGTTCATGGAGCAGGCAAAGGGCAAAGGTCAAGGATCATTCGACACCTTTCAGTGCGGCGCGTTGATGGGTTTGTTTTCTTGTCAGCTATGCATGGGCTTTCTCCTGCTAGGTTTTGCGGGCAGGTGTGCGCGCTTCGCGGCCCGCCCGAAGAAATCACGGGCTTTACAAAGGGCTGATGCGAAGTCATTTCAGAGTACACTTGTTCAGTTCGTTTGCTAGTATATGCATACAAAGAACATATATATTTTACACGTAGATAAATATGATTGCTCATTTCGCCTCATGTGTGGCCGCTACGAGACCGCGCAGCATGATACCACTGTGACTGTGCATAAAGTGTTGCAACTGCAGGTCTGCCCGCAGCATGTCAATTGCACGGGGGAAGATATCTTCCTGTGAAATAATCACTGCTTTTCATGTTTGGCTGCGCGCGTGGTGTCGTTGATTTTCCAAGGTGTGGACACACTATCGCTGCCAAAGCACCAAATCTTGAGCATTCACACAAATGTTGCTGTTGCCAACAGTAACAGTTCTTGCACAACTACTGCAAGGGCCACAGGCACCTACACAGGCCTGCAGGAGCGCACGTCGTCGCCAACTGCGCGCCCGCAGCCTCACGTCCACCTACACCGACACACACACACACACCCACACCCACACCCACACCCACACACCCACACACCCACACACCCACACACCCACACACCCACACACCCACACACCCACACACCCACACACCCACACACCCACACCCACCCGCGCGCGCGCGTGTGCGCGCGCTCGCCAGGATCGAAATTTGCATGCCCTGGGCGTGCTGCTGCGCACCCCTCATCAAGATCTGCCTCTCGCCCTCCTGCAGCGAGGCAAGTTGCCTGGGGTTGCCAGCAGTGAATTGGGTATTTGCTGTGTCCCCGCCCATTTTGTGTGTGGCGCCCGTGCTTTTTGGTGTACGGGTGCAAGAACCGGCCATCAACTGTTGATCTCAAAAGCAGGTGTTCCGGGATCCGAGGCTAAGGCTCTCAAAGTGTTGTTGTGGATCGACCAAATGCTGCAGCTAGGTGGGTATCCCAGCATGTACCCTATGCAGATTCACTGAGGGACATTTGGATGCAAATTGCGTGGTACTGGAACTAGTTGATCCCTTCTTTCGATTTATTTACGGACCCCGAACCGTAAAGTCCCTTCCAGCGGACGCCAACGATTGCCAATTCTAATTTTACATTACCCAACACGAAACCAATACTAAGCTCTCCAGAAACCAGATGAACTCAGCCAAGCTTCTCGGGTGTGGTTACGGCTGCCTTGCGTGAACGGTTTTTGTTGTTAGGGTTTGCATCAGGTTCCCTTCATAAGGTCTTACTCAAAAGTTGTATTCTGAGTGGTTTTTTCTTTCAAACTTTGTTGCAAGGTTCTTTTGAAAAAACAAACAAGGGCGCCTTCCCTTTAAAAGTTCTTACTCAAGAGTGGGATCCTGAACCCTCTTTTGTGCAAATCAAAGGGGTCCCCCTTTCCATTTTGAACCCAATACAAATAACGCAGTCCGAAGCAGTTCTGGCCAAAACCCGGGGGGGTCCCAATCATTAAGCCTTCCGAGGATTTTTCATTCTCGTGCACGCTTCTTCGCAACCTGCAATCGGTGAACCCGTAGCGCACTTTGGGTGGTTGGACCTTTACAAACTGTTTTAAGGTTTTGTCTTTTACGTTTTCCCGCTTTCGCAACCATCAAAAGGTGAACCCTCCACAGAATTTCGGTAGGTCGACCCTGTGAAAAACTTGTGGTTTCTACGACTTTCATTTCGCTCGTCAACAACTCGTGCTTTTACACGCATTTCAGTTGCGCAACCATGAACATGTCAACGAGGCTCTGCGGACTGTCGGCAGGTCGACCTTAAAAAGCTCCTGCGGTGTTCCTGGGGTTTTTACTTTCTTGGGCTGGAGAGAGAGAGGAAGAGAAAGAGACTGAGAAAGAGCAAGGAAGAGAAAGAGCAACAGAGAAACAGAAATAAAAATAAGCAGTGAAAGATACAGAGAAAAGGCAGGAGGAAGGGGCAGAGAGAGAGAGAGAGAGAACGGCAAAGACGAAGACCAAGAGAAAGTGAAAGAGAATCAGAGGAAGCGGAATGGGCAGGGAGAGAGAGAGAGAAGGAACGAGAAAGATAAAGTGAAACAGAAAGAGGAAGAGAGAAAGCGCAACAAAGCAAGAAAAAGAAAGAGAAAAGAGACAGAGAGAAGGAAGGAGAATAACAAAGGGATACAACATTTGCTCTAAACTATAGTTCTTATATATGTTTGAATCGTCCACCCTCTGGCTCCGCCGGCCTTGCTGGGAGCTAGGGCAGATGTGAATATGTTGTCAAGTCTCCCTCTAATTTCTACTCTTCCGATTAGATCTGGGCGTTTCTTTCAGGGACAGCTAGAATAAGTTTACAGTTGCCTACTTTAAGGGGCTCCAGCTCTGACCGTTGTGCTTTCGTCGTTTTTGTTTTTGCGTGCCAATTTACGGAAAATTGGGAGGGCTGGGTTGTGACTGTGAAGACCTGCCTTGCTGCCTCATGGCACGTGGGGCTGGACACCCGCTCGCCTGCCAGGACTTCCCAGCGTGCACGGCGGTGTGACGCGACGGTTGTATCGGGCGGCGTCAATCCAAAAGGTTGGGCAGGCAGCCCCCCACTTAGTGAGGGCGTTTCGACACCCGAGCTTCTCGCGTGAGGCACTCAGCTTTTGCATCTTGCCGTTTTAATGCAAGTGATCCAGGCAGCGCTTGAACGCTGCCAATTCTGAAACTCCGACAAGGGAGACGAGGGCCAATTGACAAGTTGACTCCAGGTGACAATCACCCTTTTGCTGACCAGCTGAAACAGGGGTTCCGACTGCTTTCTCCGAAGGCATGCTCAGAAAGCGGCCATCCGGCACAAAGTCTACATACCATCCGCAGCTCCAACAAGGAACGCTTCACGAGCCAGGTGAACCTGGCCCGGATCGACGCAAGTTTCTCGCAAGCCTTTTACGATGATCACTTATTCAGTGACCTCATATTCTCTAACCCACCCATTTTTCTCCCATCTGCCTCCAGACACTTTTTGGGACCTTCCAATCCAGATCCTTCACGTGACTCGCGCGTCAACTGGCCTTCGAAGTTCTGTACAGCTGGAGCCGGAAGTTCCGATTCGGAGCCTCCGCCGCAAGGGACCCCCAGCGGGCCAACTCCGGCGACGGGCTTTATTGAGCTTTGCCTAGGGCGAGGCCTTTGAACACAATACGTGTTCGGCCTGCCCCTACAGAAATTAGTTTCCTGAGAGCCTCAGGGTGTTGTTCAAAGTGCGAGCCTTGGCATGAGGGGGTTGTTGCCCTGAAGTGTGTTTGAGCCTTTGGTTACCCCGTTTAATTGAAAGTAAAGGACATCAGGTCCTTTCTTTTCGCCTGCAAGTACTTGCCAAGCTGTGGATGATGGTGATTCTGCCAGAATCTTTGGCCCAAGCACGTTAACACTCTTCTGGTGGCGTGTAGGCGCGTGGTGAGTGCCAAGGAGAGAGCATTAATCAGCTGGTACAGAATGAGAACCAAGCATAGTTCAAGTTCGTTAAGAAACAGCAGCGAACTGCTTGGATCATTTGTAGATTTGCGCTGCAGTCCAACATTTGCAGATAAGTTTGTGATGAGTGTTCTTTCCCCACCCCCGGCAAGCCGGTGATCGATTGACGCACGTTTTTTGCGTGCGAGGCCTTTGAGCGAATCCCACGATGTTGAGCTGGTTTTGTCCCAAAGTGACAAAGTGCCTGCACAAGCTATTTCGCTCTCAAGTATTTCTGGTTTGCGCCTGTTCGCCTCCCATACCCATACACTTGTCCTGCGCACTGCACTCATTTGGACACATTGCTGAAATCAAAAAGCATATGAGGGGCTGCCAATTCTTTTTGGTTGAATTTCAAGGGCAACAATAATCCATTTTGTAGTTGGCCTTATTCCAGGATTCCAGGAGGGTCATTGCTTCAGTTTCCGTGCGCAGGCCATGACTGCCAACCACATTCAGTGCCTTCACCTTGCTGAGAATGGGAGGCGGGGAAGGGATGATTTGATTGCCGTTTGATTAACGCATAGTTCAACATTCATGACTTGTGCAAGCGAGCTCGCGGGGTTGCGACCTCACCCGACTTGGGTTCCTTATTTGAGGTGTATGAGAATAGTGCAGATGCTGTACCGTCGTGAAGGGGATCACATATGACATGTAGCACACTTACCCCATTGCCATACAGGTTTCACAGCTCAGTGTCTCACTTGAGGGGCTTGGTTGAACGGCTTTGGCCTTTGTGCATAATTACCAGGAAAGTTCCCCCAAAAGAATCAAGCCTTTCGGGTATCCTAAGGGCCTAGTTTTATACATGAGCTTCTTGTAGCAACAGGCTGGCTTGCTGGCTTTGCCAGGTCGGACAGGTCGGACACCAGTTCTTGCCTTACGCAGGCCGCACAAGGGAAGCGGGCCAGGGGTCAAAGGATTGGTGAACATTTCGAGCTTGAATCGCTGGACTCGGCCTCAAACCGGTCAAGGTGAGTTGCGTTCCTGTGTTTCCTCGCAAACGAGTGGGTCAAAGATATATCCAAGTCGCCCAGAATCTCGCCTGCCGGCTTTTGCGTCGTGGATTTGGCTGGCTGAAGGCGTTCTGCAACCAAAGGCCTCGTAGAGGCGGGCAAAGGTAAACCCGCGTGAATCCCGCTTGGGTGCCTGTCTTCAACCTGTCTTCGACGGAAACACAGTCTGGATGTCCAAGGGAAAGTGACACCGAACACCCCAGTGCCTGTTTGGATTTACTGCTTGCATCGTCCAAAAACAGGCCCATGTCATAAGGGACACCCGCATAGTTTTCGTCCCGCTTTGCGCCCGTCGCATGACGGGCTTCAACGGGTTGCTCCATGACGTTGCAGCAAACACAAGTTCTACATGGTTCGCATGTTGTTAGACACATTTGGACACATTTAGACATGTCCATTGCCGGAGGTTGCGATTGCCTGCACTCTGCCAGACTGCTCCTTGGTGTCAAATCATTTGTTGATCATCACTACGGGGACTCCCTGCCTCGCTGCAACTACGTAGCGCTCACAGGTTTGCTGGGTTTCTTCGGCGCCCATTGTCAAGGCATTCCATGTCCAGAGTGTTCTAGTCGCGCTTCCAAGCCTAAGGCCGTTTCCTAATTGGGAACCGGGTCGCCTGATCTCTTGCCAGGAGCGCGAAAGTCTGCCCTGGCTGTTGGCAGAGGTGGGAATGGCCAAGCCCCAAAGGATCCAAGTGAACGCCCACTGGTGACTTTGGGGAGAACATGCGGGACCCCAATGTGGTCCTATTTTTCCACGAGCGGGGATTGCCCAATTGGTTGACTAGTAACATTGTCAGTTGCTTGTGTAGGTCCTATTCAGCCTGCCATCCTATGTGCGTGATTCCCCGGTTCCCCGAGCGCGATGGCTGTTCTGGCTTTGCCTCTTCTGGCATCCAAGTGTGTGTGTGTGTGTGTGTGTCTGCTGTTGCTTTGTTTCTTTCCTTTTTCTGAGGGCACCTTTTTGGGGGGGGGGGAAAACCATATTTTTTGGTGTGTGTGTGCTTTCCTATTTGAGACTCTCCCGTAGTGGGACACCAAGCGCGTGGCAGGATCCAGCAGCAAGCTTGGCTGCCTTGCGGCGAAAGGGAACCGCTGTTTTGGCCCTCACCTGGCAGGCGCTCGGTTTCCCTCGACAGACCTCAAAAGTCAATGGTCGCCCTGCGCCTGTCTGGCGAGCAATCTACATGAGAAGTTGGGCTTTAGCTTGCCAGGTACCAAAATTGCGGCCTTGAATGTGTCTCTGTGTGTGTGTCTATGTGTGCGTGTGCGTGTGTCTGTGTCCGTGTCTGTGTCTGTGTGTGTGTGTAAGGGTGCGTGTGTGGGTGCGTGTGTGTGTGGGTGTGTCTGTGTGTGTGTGAGTGTGTGTGTAAGGGTGCTGTGGGTGTGTGTCTGTGTCTTTGCGTGTTTGTTTTTTTAGGTGTGTGCGTGGGTTTGTTTGTGTATTTGTGTGAAGGGGGATGGCCCGAATTGGTATCGCAGATGCCACAGCCATGGCTGCTAAGCTGGGCTGACATGTTCCAAGGTGATGCTTTCTCAGCTTGTCTTCTTTCCGTTTCTGCACTCTGGGTTTTCTTGGTCATCCTGTGTTTTTCCTAAGCCTTGAAACTACTTGCAAGAATCCGTTTGACTATTCCTGGGCCCCCCAACCAAAGACGAACCGGCCGGGCCTTGGGAAAACAATGGCAAGCCAAAGGCCTGTCTCTATTTTGCAATGTGAACCCAATGTTATTCAGGTATAACCTCGTTTACAAGGTGTCCCCAAAAGGCAAAGAACCTCTTCCCAGGAGCAGAAGGAGAATCCGGTGATCCGCTGCGCAAGTCACGCAAGACATACTCTCGAAGCCAAGTGAGCATCTCAAAGAAATTAAACCATAGTGCAACGAAAGTGCGATGTTTGTCCTAGCTCTGTGCCGGACACTTCAACTTTCTACAGCTAGCTCTTTCTGCGCACGCCGGGATGCATCATGGTTGGCTAACTTGTTACGCAGCTCAGCTAGGACGGCAGAAGGCTAGGTTGCCAGTTAGCTGGTTAGTGAGTTAGCAACCTAACTAGCTAGCTATGAAGTTGGTAAGCGTGTTACTTAGTCAAGCGGCACGCAATGACAAGTTTGGTGGTTGACCCTGCCGAAGTCCGCCAATGGCTCAGTCACCACCAAATGCCATGTTGGCCAAGCCAAGCAACTGTGAGCGTCAGGGCGCCTCTTTCACGTTGCACAATGCTGAAGGTGAAGGAGATCGAATGAAACGGCGACGGTTTGGCAGAGGTTCCCAAGGCTACTGCGAAGAAAGCTTGTGCTGAAGCAACTGCTCCGCTTCCAGAGAGTTCCAGCTTAGCGAGCCCACCGCCTCCACCTCCTAAGCCGCCCGAGGTGCCAAAGACATAAAGCCGATGAGGAGTGCAGTATCGAGCACCATTGCTCCAGGGTGAGACGTGGATGCAAGAGATGTCGCCGTCATCAAGAGCATCCTTGACGCAGACACCGATGCGGCCACGAAGAATCTGAAAACTTTGTGGCTTTTCGGGAAGCCATCGAGAATACCATGAGAACGGGTCTCTTTGCTGCTGTGGTGAACAGTTTGAGTCTTGGAACCCGTGGCTTGCTCACTGCCTGTGACACTGCAATTGAGTGCGACGACGCCGTCGCAAGTGTTGTCCAACACGCCTCTTGGAGGCCTTTCCGAACATGATCTAGCCACCATTCTCGAGCCCCCTTTGTCTCAAATCCAAAGGTCAGTGGTAGACGGAATGATTCACAGGTGGATGTGAGAGCTGGCCACGCGTGCCAAAACTTCACATTATCTCTTACACATAGCCTATCCCCACTTATGGGCAGTAGTGAACTGCCCGGTCGGTCGTGCTTATTAACCAATGCGTCATCCTGTGAGTGTTACGGGTTTCTGAGACTCGCGATGTTAATAGGGCATACCGTAGCATACGTCAAAGGGGTGCGCTGCTTGTAGACAAGAGCTTGAAGGACGGCCCCTTCAAAGTCTGTAGAGAGTTCGCCGTTTGAAGGGCGAAGCCGTGGGCTGTACTAAAATGGTTTTACCACCAACCCCTCTCCCTGCTCAACACAGCTAGGTTTCGTGACTTCTGGACTCCGCGCTTCAGCGCTTTTCTATACTTGACTTTGGTTGCTTGTGCTTTCACACTGGCGCGAGCGGTTGTTGCGCGGCCTTTGTAAAGTTCTTCCAAGTTCTTTTGGTGCATTTGGGGTTGTTTATACTTTCTCGGGTGGGCTTCTCCTTTGTGTCTTGTGTGGTTTTGATCTGGGCTTCCTGCATTTACGAAACATCCGCACCGGTCGGTTTTCAGCCTGGAATTTAAATAACTACACAAAACCCCTTTTGCCTGGTCGTTGCAAAGCCAACGTGGTTACCTCTTGCTGCCTCAGCAATAATGACCTAGACCTATGAGTCAGTCGTTGAACGCTGCGAGTACCATTAGATTTTGTACTTGTTTCTTTGTGGTGATGTGCCGGGGCAATCATGCATGAGAAGCGCCCTTCATTTGCGTATTCAGACACACTCGATATTTCCGCACTCTATTACTTGATTAGGGCGGCTATCGCGTTGCTTGAACAGTCTGATAGAATACAATGAAGCGTGTTTCGCAAACATGATGAGCACTGGAGTTCAAACGTCGCACAGGCAATACCGTTTCCTGATAAGCTACGGACAGGCGTTGACCGGGGTTGTCCACAAAGCGTGTCCGGCAACCGGTTACCTTTAGATGGCAGCTAGTGACATTTGCAGTAGGCGCTACGAAGAAGCACAGTCAAGTGCCCACGTCCACATGCTCTGTTAATTTGGGGGTATATAAGCATCTGACTTTTGGATACGGACTGAACATGGCGGCTTTCCAAGCTGTTTTCGGTTCAGCTCGCCAGGGTATGCCCAAGCGCAGACATCCCCTAGAGGCCGATGGGAGGATGCGAAGCGGGGAGTCAGGTCTGTCATCGGATTTCCGATTTCCCTGGTTGCCCATAGCACCGAATCGGGCTTTCCGCCAAAGCTAAATAGCCGAGTTCAGGAAGTCCTTGTCTCGATTCCCATATATGGTAGTTTTAGGGCCATTGGGCCATGAGTATTGATGTAGAAACAAGCATGTATTCGGAATTCAAAACGCACAAATAATCAAGCAATGAAAATTTGGCAATACGAATTGCTATAGTGAATGAAGAAGCTGAACGAGGACTGTAAAATGGGACTCGTGGTGAACATGTTGATTATACAATCCGCCAAACCCATCGGGCACTGCAGGCGAAAGTCGTGTTCAAACCAGGATTTGTTCAGAGACATTGTGCAGGGGGGCCTTTCCAGAGGAGTATGTCGCATTGGTCAAGCCAATCTCCGGAGTCATTGCATCCAACCAAACCGCCTTAAGGAGGATCCCTTTGTGGGAATCCTTTTGATCCCTGCTGCCATATGGGTCAAGGTGGGTTTCATTCCGTTTGGAAACCATGTGAAACCTCCTGTAATCCTTCAAGTCCAAAGAATGAGCTTGAATGGATCGTTTGAATTTGAAGCATTCTAAATTCCAGTTGGCCCCGTAGAAGTTGGGCCGCAAACGGAGTGATTCCCTTGGGTTCACATCGCCAGAGGTCTCAGTCACACATCCTCCCGGTTTGGTGCCTGGCAACCCAGACGGGATGGGGAAGAGGGCGGAAGAGGGCTTTGGCTTGAGAGAACATTTCCCTCACTTGCTGGCCGCGCATGGCGGGAATTGGCGCGAGGAGCTGCAGATTTGAGTGCTTGAATTCCCTGACTCCCGCCATCCCCCAAGCGTCACAGCGAAAAGACATGATTGGGTAGTTGCAGCACATTTGAGTCATGTCCATTCCCAGAACTTCGGACGTTGAGAGCTTTTAAGTTTTACATTTGCGAGCGCTCTGAATCGCTTCAGCATGCTTTTGGATTGAGGATTCAAAATTCAAGATTCCAAGGGCTCCAGTTTTGAATCTTCAACCCCGGATTGGCAGACCACCTGCTGCAAGTCCGCTGAAGCTCGTAGGCCATTGGGCCATGGCTTTTCGAAAGCAATTCATTGTTTACGACTTGTTTTTGAGTAGTTGTTGTGCTCTCCTAGGGGCCCTCTGGATTTCGATTTTGTTTGGAGATCGCCAAATGCACGCTCGCTTTTTCCAGGAGAACGTCGGAGCAATTGTACAACAGTTGTCCAATCCCGAGTCGTTTTCATGGGGTGGCCTTTGCAAAACAAGTATATAAAAATAATCTTTCCACATTCCAGCAGCTGCTTTCAGAGGGAACCTGCGAACCAGCTGCAAGAATGTCTCAATGTTTAGTGGTTTTGCAAGGGACGCTTTGGCACCTTTGATTTAATTTTCAAAGCTGGTTATGTCAAGCTTCATTGCAACCCCTAAAAAGTGTGCAGGGTGTTCTCCGAAATTCCAGCTCTTCCGAAGCAGAATCTGCCGCGCTACTCTCCATTGCCGGCTTTTGCATTGCGCATGTTGCCACCATGTTGGCGGAGAACGCAAGTTAATTACATCCCAGACGAATGCCTATTGAACATGCAAAACAATAATATCAACAATATGGGTTTGAATTTTAATTGGGCACCCCTTGGTGGACATCATCTAGGTGGGGATCATGTCCACTAACCACTTTGGAGGGGTTTCCCTATTAAAATTCACAGCCATAAAATATTCTGCCTGTTGGCAGATTGTTGTTTCAAGGAGACAATTGGCAAACAGGAAAGAGCCTCATTGCAAGCCACTGTGGGTTGTGAGTTGTGGGTAGTGTTTCTTCTTAGGCGAAGGCTTCCATGGAATCGACGTGTTCAGATTGAGAATGTTTGTCGAGGCCTTCTGGCGTGTCCATGGCTGAGCGCGCGCCTGAGTTTGTGGCCCCAATCTTTGCACTCGGGTGTTGCGCGCCTCGACATTGAGCGAAACCGACAAAGTGGACTCATGAAACATGACTGACTGACTTATGTACTAAGAACAAAGGCGCGCGGCGGCTGTTGGAGACATCTTGGTCCCTTGTG
>CAUJNA010000957.1:120000-180000 GCA_963377175.1 Effrenium voratum
GGCACTGGCCGTACGCTCGGTTCAGAACGGACATCCTTCAGCCACAGTCTCAGAGCCAAGCCAACCGATTCGTAGTGCCGGGTCCCAGCTTACTGGGTTGTGCTGCTTCATCAAAGCTTGCGGAGCAAGCGGATTTGGGGAGGAGGGACAATCCGCTCTGCCAAAGTCAGGCGAACACAGTCAAGCAATAGTTGCATGCGTTGCTCGCGTGTCCTGGGCCAGCCTTTGAATCTAGTGCTTTCTGTTGTCAACATGTTTGTGTGTCGTCACAGGAGGACATGGGAGTCTTATGTTTGCTTTGCACGGAGTGTGCTGGCGTTACTAGCATGCTTTTGTGCGGAGTTGCACGTGTCTGACATACTCACCCTAATGCTTCCAAAGCGTATTGAAACAATAGACGTTGTGACAACCCCTGTTTGTTGGACAAAGGCTATTTTTTGACGACGAGCGGCAGCCTCCGTTTTGGACTGGAACAAGAGCAAGGAAGTATTTGACGCTAAGGCCGCTCCATAGGATCCCAAAACCGAATGTGAATATACACATGCAATATGTTTCACAATTTGCAAGGCTAATGTTGGCTTCTTCTGGCCCACCCCCTTAGCCAAACCAAGAAACGGGACAGCCAAAATCTCCATCACAGCAACCATTCCAGGATGAGGATGTTGATCTTCTGGGTCCAAACAATAGTGGTTCTACGCCAAAACATGGTGTTTCTACGGTTTCTCTACGGTGCGTCTACGGTTTGTCTACGCTCACGTCGTTTTTGCCTGTGCGAAAATTGGAACGGAAAAACCAAGCAGAAAATTGCGGGTTGTTTGTGCCACCTGCGCACATTGAACAGGACAATTTCTGTAATTTGCTAGAATGAAGGTTCTGTTTACGCAAGACTTTCAGCAGGTGCATTGCGCAGACGCAAAAAGGACCCGAGGACCTTATCAAGAAATAGTAATTTACTTAGCTAGCAGAGAAGTATGTGGCTCCCAAGGCTACTTCAGAGGTTGCAATAGCAAGCATAAGTTTCGAAGAAACGAAGCAACAACCCAAAATGGACCCCAAAGGCGAATGTCAAAAATACGGGTTGTCAATGCCAAAATAGGGGTTGAACAACCCCTATTTTGAGAATAGTCGAGGAAGCGTAGGGCTAAAGGGTGCGGGTGTCGGGTCTCGGCGTTGTCTTCCCTCGCGATCGGAGACTCAGGAAAACATATCCTTGGTATTGTTCCTTTGGTGTGAAGGCCAATCGAGCAGTGCCCGAGCAGTGCGCACAACCAATTTTCGCTTTTTTAGCAGTAGGTTCCACTCCCTCCTAGTTCCGACTTGTTTAGTCGAGATTGTAATGAGGCTGTGTGGCACTTCGGGTTGACGCTGCTCATTTTAAGCCGAGACCCAAGCCGAGAACTCAGACCAATCGCACCTTCCGCAGAAAGTCCCCCGCTTGGACTTCAGGGAGGCAGACAAAAGCCACTGACAGATGCCCAGTCACTCCACAAAAGCCACGGCGAAAATGTTTGGAGTCGATCGCTTCGCCTCGCAGTGGCAGCCTCATTTGGAAGCCACGTTTGCAGGTGCGACGTGCGACGGCAAAAGTATCATATGGGACGATGGGAAGGAACTAGCAATGAGGTTGGCCTGGTGGTCAAGCTGAGCAGTGGACAAACTGTTGTTGACTGGCCGGTCAGATGGGCCGCCCGGGTAAGTCCCAATCAAATATGTGCCTCGCACGTAAAGAGTCTTTAGGGCACAGTGTGCGATTCCAAAGCCTTTGCCTGTCCGCGATTGTCGCTTGGCGGCCAGAAGTCGGCAGGGTGACTTGTGGACCCAAGCGACCGGATTCGGTCTTGCTCAGTACTGTGCGGAAGATAATACATACCACCGGATCAGCTTGAGCACAAAGGATGACAGGTGCCAAGCTGAACTTTGCCTGGAGCCGAGGCTCTGCTCGAAAGTGATAGGTGTGTCTGTGCTCGCATGCCCAAGGCCAGCCATTGAATCGATTGCTTTCCGTTTTCAACACGTTTGTCGTCAAAGGTGGACATGTGAGGCTCTTGCACGAAGTGTGTGCCTGCTATTTAGCATGCTTCTGTGCCGATTTGCATGCTTTTGACTGCGTCTCCGTCTCCAATTCAGTCGCAGAGGGGCTGCAGAGAATACCCCGAGAGCCTCTGGATGCCAATCCCAAGGACATTGAACAAGTAGGATGCTGGGACGCGTGCCGTCTTTGGAGAGAACGCCTTTGGAATTCGGTTGGTTGGCTTTGAAGGGAAACTCATTTTGTGGCTTCCCCTATTTTGAGACAAACCAATTTGGGCGTACACTGCACGAAGTGAAGCACATGTTCCTGTTTATTCAGGGGCGCAAACAATATTCAACAATCACAAACACCATTCGCACTGGGAGTTGTACTGGTGGGTCGTGTCCTGAGGGACAATAAACAAGGCAGCAGAGTGCATTGTTCCCTGTGGCAGAACCTTCCCTGTTTCTTTTGCGGATGCGATTTGTCCGGTGGTCAGGGCTCTGTTTTCCATGGCAAGGATTTCCTTTTACTTTGATTGAGTGATGATATTGAGGCTCTCTGAATCTCTCCTGAGAGCCGTTGAGCCATTTCTGTGCTGGCTGAAGCATCCCAGGGCGATCGAACCTCGCAGAAGAGCAGCTATGCAATTGCTCTCGTGGCAGCCTGCATTCGGAAGCCACGGTGCACGCTTGTTGAATCATGAGCCAGCCAAAGCATGGCTGCATTGCTCAGGTGCGATGTGTGACATCGCAAGGATTCTCATAGCATGAGATCAGCTTGTGAGAGGTCGGTCTGATGACAACTGACGTCGGGGTGAGAAAGAGGAATTCGCAGGTCTTGCTCAGTGCTGTTGAGAAGTTAACCGAACCTTTGCCACTACAACTGTGCTTGGCAACCAGAAGGGAGAAGGCGGTGAACTGAAGGCAAGCATGCCGGCTTGCAACCAGAAACCGTTTCTGCGTGGAGCCCGCCCCCCCCCAAAAAAAAAGAACTCGTAGGTCTCAACAGCAGAGCCGCGGCGGCATGGCCCTTGGCTTTTTTTTTGCCCTGCCATAGAGCATGTTTCGAGAATGCACATAATGCACCCAGACCAAGCAGTCGAAAAAAGGTTGCTCGCTTTGGCCCATGGGAGGGGAAGGTTCGTATTCAAAAGGAAGTCCGATTTCGAGATTCCGCAAAAGCTGCAGCTGAGGTGATGGCCACATGTGGATATCCCCGTGGACCTCAAGCTAAGATTGCACACCTGACAACACAAGTGTTAGCAAAAGCCAGGAGGATCATTGCCTTTAGGCTCAGGGAATGGTTTGTGGCTGTTCGAATATATGTGGCTTTGCTCTATGGGCGCAAGAACCACAGCTCACTTGTTTGTGTCCAGCTGTTTGAAAGCAAGGTTCCACAAGAAAGCAACTGCCCTCAACCTCAGCACAGACCTGTCATCATGCGATGACGTGTTTTCTGGAATTCAGTGAGTCCTTCCAAAACCTTGTCTTTACCCCCAGTTGGAATGTGAATGGACAATTTGGCCGGTGGGGCGCGTCACAATGCATATTGAGCGACCAGAATTACACCAGCAGCTCATCTAGGACATTCTCAGAAAGCCAGCAATCACAAAATTGAGCTTCTCGTCCTTTGCCAAATCCGAGCCTATGGTTTTCCCTGGGGTTTCCCGACAAAGCCGAAGCTTGGTTTTCCAAGACCCACGCCCCGCATCTGCTCTGCGGCTCCGTTGCCCGCGATGTCGGACGCCTTTGCACGCTTCGTGGGCTCCGCGCTGGGCGCGGCCTTCGCTGAGACGGCGCCCTGGAAAGAACCAGCCCAAAAGCAGAAGACCGAATCGGGGCAAAAGAGTTAGAAGGTTTTTCTTCTTAGTTCTTCTTTTTTTCCAATCACTAAATGTTTGTCCTTTGAGTACCCCACAACCCCGTTCATGCTTTTTCAGAGGGCCTCATAGGCAAGCAACCTAGCCTCCGCAAGAAAGGCAGAAGTGTGTCACGGTGTGCCTCATTTTGGGAATCCCAAACATGTGTGCAATCCATCAATTCGTAGTCGGAAGGCTGCATTTGGTGGCCAGCCAATTCGACGTACTAACTTTGAATAAATCTGGAGGCTGATTGCTGAAGATTGCAAGCGCATGTACATGGTACAGCTTTAAACCAGGTGCTTGATAGTCGGTCTACTGTTGGTTTGTGACCACATGGGGCCCACCCAATTTTCCCACTCAAAGAGTGCCACTCCATTTTCTGCATATCTTATGGGGCACGATTCGAAGTTTCGTGGCTCAAGGAATCGGAATGAATTGTCTCAGCTCCAGTTCTTGCTTCAAGCCACTGGGGGGGGCTTCGGGCGCCAATGGCTGGAGAGGTTGCCCATGCCGAGTGCGTAAGAATGCAAGTAAGCCAACCACCTCTTGCAAGATTCAGGACAAATCTGGTCCAAAACTGGACCCGCGTTTTGGATGGCGCAACGGACAACTATTGTGGAAGTTTCCTTTTTAGGACACCATATGTTTGATATTTGTGGGATCTTCGAAGGGTTGGTGTGGAGGTCTGTGAAAATACACAGCACAGAGCTTGGCCATTTGCAAGACTTCCGTCACCACTTGACGGCGTGAAGCGAAGCTCGTGGCCCCTCAACTGCGGATTGAGAGCAAGACAAACACGATCAGGATTTCGCGTTCATTGCGGGTGTCTGATTTTTTGGTTGGAACCCCCGGTGGTGCGAACCCAAGGTAACTCTGCCGACGGATGTGATCAAGGTGCGCCTGCAGGCACGGGCCAATGGAGGTTAACCGTTGTTAATGTTGGACCCTCTTTACACGGCCCCCGTCCCCTGAACAGTGGAACAAGTCAGCTGCACCCTCTTTTGTGGAAATGCTGGGGGTCTGGGAGGGACAGTACATACTTTAGTATTGCCAATTCTACTTTAGTATTGCCAAGGTCCCCTCTCAGATTCCCAGTACTTACTTCAGTATTGCCAATTCTACTTTGCAAAGGTCCCCTCTCAGATTCCCAGTACTTACTTTAGTATTGCCAATTCTACTTCAGTATTGCCAATGCTTGCTCTCAGCTTCCCAGTACTTACTTTAGTATTGCCAATGCTACTTTAGTATTGCCAAGACTGGCTCTCAGCTTCCCAGTACTTACTTTAATATTGCCAATTTTACTTTAATATTGCAAGGCTGCCTCTCAGATTCCCAGTACTTACTTTAGCATTGCCAATTCTACTTTAGTATTGCCAAGGAAGGTTTTTTCAGCAACCCCCAAAACCAGTTGGACACTAAAGAGGACCCCAAAACAGTCAGACTAAAGAGGATCAAGGGCTCTTGTGGGCACCCCCCCCTTTGCGTGACTGATTGCGCACACTTTTGTGTAAAGAAGTTATCTTAAATTTGATGGTTTGGGGAGCACTTCAAGAAAAGGATTTCCGAATGTTTGCCAGGATTTGGTTGCCTTCTTTTTTGCCCGACTTGTTTGCCAAGTTTTTGGCCCATATGTTTCCAGCGTTGTTTCCGGCATGTTCCGGCCGAAAAACTTTCCACAATAGAGGACCCCTAAAACAGTCACAGGATGCTGAATTAGAAAACACTTTCTACAATAGAGGGGACTATTAATAAAGGAGGTCTAACATTAAAGGAA
Organism: Effrenium voratum; assembly: GCA_963377175.1. NCBI lineage: Eukaryota > Dinophyceae > Suessiales > Symbiodiniaceae > Effrenium > Effrenium voratum. Next base: position 125,650 of record CAUJNA010000957.1, read on the forward strand.
ACAAGTGATGACTGGCAACTATCACATGTGATTCTGTAGTGCATAGGCAATTCAAAGGACGTGAAACAAGAAGCGAGCAGCTTGGCATCCGTCTGTTGAAAACACGATCAATGAAGCGTGCGTCTTCTCAGCAGGGCATGGCCCTTACACGCTTCCGTTCCCGGACTTGAGAGACATTTTGGGAAGGCCGTAGTGGCAAGCAAGGCACTTAGACTTTTCTAGCCAATCCACTCAGGAAGTAACTGTCTTGTAAACTATAAGCCGTCCCTTGCAGTCCATGTTCAAAGCCCCTCTGGGTTGCCTACTGAGAACAAGCAAGACGATCAAAGCGCTTTGTGTGCACAGGTTATGAGCTGGCAGGTCTGCACAAATCTGTCCGCAGGACCCACCAGAAACCAAACACCTGTGATGCGATTCCCTGAATTGCTTATGGGTGTATGCCCAACGAACCCCGACAAGGTCCCTGTAAAAGGCAACAGGTCTCCCAAGACATTTCTTTGGATGTTCAGAAAGGCGTTTATCTTGAAGATGCGAGTTGTGCAAAGTCCTGATGTCTTTGATTGAGGATGAATCCGGCGTTTGCCTTGGCCTGGTGCCAGTTTTGTGCCAGTCATGCGCCGAGTTTCGTTTGACTCCACCGTGTTGCGTTTGCAGAACAAGGATTCTTTCTGTTTTTGTTTTGCAGGTTTACTTCGGGTTCCTCCCCACCACGCACAGTTTGTGGTTGATTGAAGCACAGATATCGGCATCCACGCCTCGCGAGACAAGTTCCCAATAAACAAACCAAATAACTGCGACCCCCAGAACCCCTTTCAATTTCCATATTTTGCTCTGACAGGAACACGCGGATTCGGAGAGCCTCCAAGAAGCGGCTCAAAGTAGTGGTTTATACCTTTGGCTGCCCCGCCCGTTTTGGGGCAAAGGGATCCTTCAGAAGTGCACGTTTTGATGTGGACCCAGTATTTCTGTAAGGAGATCAACCAACCCTATATGATGTTTCCTATGATCATGGGACCCCCGTTTCCCTTTTTCCACATTTGAGAAGATGCTTCTTGGTCTGGTGCCTCGGACGCCCCGGAGAAGGCTTGCGTAGGCAGTCCGGGCTGTTCAAGAAAATCCTGCGAGGTTCACGTCACCCCGATTTTTCCAGAGAACCCGTCTCTGCTCTCGTAGGCTCCCCGCAGGGTTTGCATATAGGCATCCGTGTTGGCTCGCAGGGCAATTTGGTAGCTGGAGACCTTTCGCAGCTTGTGGCGAGAATGGAACCCGAAGCACCTGCCAAGCAGAAGAATGGCTAAGTAGCTGCTCCCAAGAAAGGCCGTCAACACCAAACTTCCTGGAGGTTTTCGCCCTATATGCGCCGCTTCATCTTCATTTTCCACCAGTTCACTCTCGTCTGACGAGTCTCAAGAGAAGTACCGGATAAAAGTTCGCGTGGATACTCCACGTAGGCACCTGCTGCGGTGTAGGCTTGCGTAGCCACCCTTCCATGAGTTTACGCACGCGCGGAGGCATCGCATAGGCAGGACCTCCAGTGTCCCCCCACACCCAAGAAAATATCCACTCATTTTAATGGAGGGACAATGTCAGAGGGATGTGAATCACTGCAGAGTTGGTATCACATTTCAATGAAATTGCTTGCTCCCCCCCCCCCCCCCCCCCCCTCCAACAACCCCCCAAACCCCCCCCCCCCCCCCCCAACCTCCCCAACCCCCCACCCAACCCCCAACCCGCCCCCCAACCCCCCCAACCCCCCCCCCCCCAACCCCCAAGCGCCCCCCCGCCACCCCCCAACTCTCGGATTCCGGTGCCACGTTTGGCCCCAGGTGTCTGCTAACTACGGAGGCGTTGCCGACTGCCTGCTGAGGACGGCCCGCGAGGAGGGCCTGCCTGCGCTTTGGAAAGGTCTCTGCCCGGCGCTGGTCCGCCAGGCACCCGAGGGCAGGGCATTTGTTGGGAAAACGGAAAGGAAGGATCAGGCAGCAACCTTCTGCGGCAAAAAAACAAAGTTTCATGAGCCTAAGACCCAAAGAACAACAAGGAAGTTTGTTCAGTGATCTTGGCAATTGTTTGGCCCTTGGAGATTGCCATCAGGCCTGGAGTTGATTGGGACCCGTTTTTTGTCACTGGTTTTCTTTCCGCGGATTCGACGATTCGGCTGCACTACGGAGTCCCTGGACTATTCGATGACAGCCCAAACCTTGATGCTGGATGAGTGCCGGGGGGGGGAGGGAGGTTCGACAGCTCAGATTCGTGTATTGGTGCGTCTTTTTGAGGGTATCCCTTTTTGTGGATTTAAAGGGAAACCAAAAGGACAACCACCGTTTTGGAGGTGCCCTTAAAAAAGACACACCCATATGTTTCGAGGTACGTCCGCCTCAATCCAATGGTGATTTGGGCAATTTGGAAACAATTACCCGCGAAGAACACCTCGAACACATTGCAGATCGGTGTTGCATGTTGCTTGGATGGCCGCTCTCCGAGCCTTGGCAATTATTTGTGCCAGTCCTATCTTAGAATGCTGGACAAGCCGAAGCAGGGTGGACTCTTAGTTTCCAGGCTATTTTCGCAAGTCGATAATGGTTGCGGGTTCGACCCCGCGCGCGCAGGTATGTTACACATCCATGTCACCTGGCTGCAGTTCAGCCCTGCGAACGGTAGGTGACATCTCAGATCTGGCCATGCGGGCGGTCTAAGTGAGGTACCTTTTTTTCAGCATTCGAAGAGAAGGCCGACCATAGCAACATTCGCCAGGTCGCTGGTCATTTACGAGCCCATTCGCGGGTTCTATGGCCAGATGCTAAAGAATGACCAAGGCGCATCCGCCGTAACGCGGAGCCTACGTCTTGGGGCCCCTCAAAAGGAGACCTCGACATGAATGTTTTCGGGGTCCCTATTAACTTTTTCGCATGTCCAATATGCTTGCCGGCCAAGTCTGCCACTGGTCCTTCAAAGCGGACCCAAGTTCGGTCAACATGTCCAGCTAAATCTGAGAGGGGCACCGGGAAACTGTTCAGACCTCTAACATTGGCTCTTAGATGCTGCATAACTTTACAAAGAGATCGCTTTTAAGGAACCCCCTTAGTTAAATCACTCAAAGAGATCACTGATAAGGAACCCCCAGGAAATGGCCCTTGATGAGCTAGCCGAACCCCCAGTGAGCTCCTTTTGCAAACACGTATTGATCGGCTGCAAACACTTAGCTCTGCGGAAGATGCTGAACACGTGGCGCCTTGAGGGTGGCGGGGCGAGGGTCTCCAAAGCCACCTCCAGGAAATGTGTAGATCTATCAGCATTCTCATGGCTTCCAGTTACAACTGCTTCGGACTATGTTTCCTCTTTTCCAGGTTCGGGGTTCTTGGTCCTAGGATGCAGGAATGGTTGAAAAAGCGAGGGCCGAACTTCCTGCAGCGGCTGGCGGCGGGCGGCACGGCGGGGGCCCTGGCCATCTCGGTCTTCAATCCTGCAGAGGCGACTTCCGGAGAGGGGGCGTGGGGCCCATGCCACTTGGCCTGGGAGCGGCATCTCGGGAGCATGTTGCCTCTGTTGCCCTTCCCCTTCTGAGATTCTCGGGGGCCAACTTGGTGCACGTAAGTGTCCAAATCTGATGCTTGAAGGGCAATTGTAAAGAGCCCGCTTGTTTTGTTTGGAGGAGTGAAGTCATTTGCACTGCGCATCCCGCTAGGCCTTGGGTCAAAAGTTAGTTCTGAGTTTGGTAGCGGAGCCCTTCGGGGTTCCCTGCCCTCGCGCGCTCGCCATAGAGCCGCGCGCTCACGGCTGCCGGTCCCGCATAGGGACGCTGGCCCCGTTGAGGCCGGCTTGCGCGGTGGTCATCATCGCGGACCTGATCTTCACGATCAGCATCGGCAGCTGGGTGGCTGCCCGGGTTGGCTGGGGCCCGCAGGACAGTAAGTCGGGTGACAGCCACGGCGGAGGAGACACTCCCGGAGGTGACCTACTGGCGTGTGGGCCAGACTACGGTCAGACAGATCCGGGTGGCCAGGCGGAGGACAAGATCCAGGGAGAGAACTACTCGCTCGCGCTCACGGAGGCGAAGAAGCTCGAGCGGCCGCAGAACACCACCCTGGAGGAGATCACGCTCACGAAGGGCAACACGCTCGCGAAGAAGGTCACGGAGACCTACACGGCCTTGGAGAACCAGGCGGAGAAGCACGGTCAGCGGATCCCCATCCAGGAGACAGAGAAGAACACGGAGGTCTGCAGTTCGGAGGCCAACACAAGAACAGTCATTGGAGGACATCTCCGAGGACCTGATCATACTTCCATCGGATCAGGTCGCCAGCCCTTTGGACCTCGAGCTTTTGGACGAATTGCCGGAGGAAGCACCACAGCTAGCACCGAGGACCCCACCAAGAGGATCGCGATCGAGATCTCGGACAAGCCACAGGAGCTCTACACAGGCATCACCTATTCCCAGGAGATCACCTACGGCTCGATCACCATCCCGGAGAGCGCTGCCGGACGAAGAGCATCGGGAAGACGAACCAATACATATAACCAGTCGGCAAGACAGTGGAGCCAACAGGCCAGGAGCCACTTTGGACATCTGGTCACTGCTGCGCGCCTTTGGACGGTCATCATCCTGATGGCTGCCACTACGGCTGGGTACGCAGGAATCCCACTGAATGAGTACCGACGTGATGTGCCGCCAGGCTGGGCACCAGGACTCGCCGACTACCCCTTGCGACACTACTTCGAGAAGTTGCGACTCTGGTATCGCATCTACAACGGGGACGACGAGTCGGTGGGACCCCTGGTCGCAGGCAGACTACAAGGACGAGCACAACGAATCGCCATCCAGTTGAGAGTTCCCAGACCAGACGGAGGAATCGACACGGGCGACGCGGCACTGGTCAGGCTCAGTGTGGATGAGGTTCGGGATCCGGTGAACCCACAGATTGTGCTTCAACAGCACATTCCCTCGGGGGTACAGAGCCTGTGCAACGCGCTCAGGGACGCTTTCGGCCAGAGTGATCAGGACCTGGTGAGCGTCTCCCTTGAGCGTTTCTTTGAGCTCAGGCGCGGAAAGATGACGCTGAGGGAGTACTCGGTGGAGTTCGATATGAGACTGGAAGAAGCCACAGAGAGAGCCGGTTTGCTCATCAACGAGGTGGCCAAGTTCTACCTCTACTTCAAGAACAGCGGCCTCAGCCAGAAGTTCATCGAGGATATCAAGCTACAGATTGGAGGAGACCTGGCGAGATTCGCGGACGCCAAGTCTCTGGCCTTGAGGCTCAACAGCAAGACCGCCGAATCAGACGGCGACATCTTCTACGGCAACAAGCAGAACAATAGAGACGATGATCATGATTACGTTGGTGAGCAGTGGGACGCAGAAGAACATGAGGATTGGATGTCCTACTATGAGGAACCGTGGAACGAGTATGAGTACTACGACTCGGATTACTATGCCTACGACGAGGAGGACTATGACTTCTACCCGGAAGAGGATTGGATGTGGGGCACCGAAGAAGGTGCCGAAGGAGATCCAGTTGACGAAGCCGAGGAAACAGTCACTGAGCAGAAGGACGAGTTCTACCAGAAAGGAAAAGGTCGAGGAAGCCCGAGCTGTTTTATCTGCGGAAGCAAATGGCATCTTGCCGCGTCTTGCCCGGTGAACCAAGGAAAGGGCAAGGATGGAAAGTCCGGAGGAAAAGGCTACAGGCCGAAAGGTTTCGGCAAGAGCAAAGGCTACCGCAAGGGCAAGGGCAAATTCAGGAAAGGAGGATTCCGTCCATGGAGCGGAAAGAGTAAGGGCAAAGGGAAAGGCTATGGTAAGAGCAAGGACGGTGACAGAGGCTGGTACTACGCACGGACACAAGGTCTGGACATCAGTGAGGTCATCCAGACCGCCAAGGATCAGCCAACGAAGAAGGTCACCACCTTTGCCATGAATTCCGTTTCAGATGACGAGCTGCTCAGTGTGAAGAGGTCATCTGCCTCCACTTCGGAGGCCAGTGCAGGTGACAAGAAGTTGTTTTTCCCGACTTTCATTGCATCCGGAAGATTCTCCAATTGGCATGGAATATACCACATGATCAGGAATGAGAAGCGACGAGGACTGCTGGTGGATCCAGGAGCAGCCAGTGGATTGATCGGCTCGGACACGCTGCGAGACCTACTGGAGAACTGCGTGGACCCGCTCAACCGAAGCCATGAAGTTCAGTGGAAGATGGAGAAGATCAACTCGGTGAGCGGCATCTCCGGTGGCAGCGACAAGACTCTCGGAGAAGTGAGAATTCCTTTGAAGTCCTCAGGACATGACATCGTCTACACCGGTGACGTCCTAGGAGGAGAAGGCTCAACGTGTCCCGCGTTGATCGGAAACCCATCGCTTCGCGAACTGCACGCCAGCATACTCACCAACTGGTTCGAGAATGGAGATGGTCTGCTGGTGGTGCAAGCAACTCCAGAGTCTAAGAGACAGCTGTTGAGGATCTTGCTTACCGACAGCGGTCACTATATCCTGCCGACCGATCACAGCAGCAAGGTCTCCCAGCACACCAAGGAACAGGTGGAGCAGTACATGAATCAGGTCGTAGACGAGAGTCAGAAGACATGGCCTGACGTCAAGAAGTGCTACCTCGTCGCCAAGCAACCGAAAAGCATCCTGAAGAAGGAACCGACGACGAAGGAAGGTAACCGGTGTGAAGTCCAAACAGCATCACCAGAAGAACAACCTGAAGAGAAGAAGGACAAGCCTCAGAAGTCACAACCAGCACATAAGGAAGAGTCCTTCCTGACACAGGAGATTCAAGGACGCGAACAAGATGAGTGGATAGAAACCGAGGAACAGCTCATTCGTATTCATCGAGCACCTCGGAGGATGATGTTCACCCCAGGATTGACCACGGACTGCCCGCTGGACAGCAGCCTTCTGGACGACCAACGCATGACAGAGATCAAGCCAGTGAACCAGAACCACGACAAGATGATGCTCAAGGATGAGTACAGGAATACGAGCGTAGGGAACCGCGACATGAGCTACCTATGGACGGGTAAAACCATCTTCTACAAGAAGCAGAAGGAAATGCCGGATCCTGCTGTGCAAGATGAGGAGTTTCCTCACTATAGAGAGGACGACATGCCCGAGTATCTGGATGAGAAGATACACAGCAAGCTCAAGAAGCGGTACAAGTGCGTGCCGGAAGAGTACTATACCAAGACAGGCTTCCGGCCAGTCACGCCCAAGAACTTTGGATCATGGTTCCAAGCGGCAAAAGGTCGGAACCTACGCTGGCATGCCTGGGAGCTATGCAGTGGCTCCGGACGCTTCAGTTGGTTCTGCGTCATGGCAGGGCTCATTGTGGGTTTCCCAGTGGATTTCCGGTACGGCTGGGATATCGGCAACAAGAGCCACCAACAAATGCTCTGGAGCGCATTTGAGGAGTTCCAGCCAGGCACGCTGCAAGCATCACCGGATTGTGCACCATGGTCCGTGTCCGGAAATGCCAAGGATTATGATCAGCGCATGCAGGAAAGACATGCTGAACGTCCATCACTTACGTTCCTCAAGCAGATGTTCAGTGAACAAGCAGCTGCTGGACGAGGCTACTGCTTGGAGCAACCACTCGGATCAGCTATGTGGCAGAGCAGCCCTCTGGAGATAGATGGACTGCCTGAAGCCAAGAACCGGCAGCGGGTAGATCAGTGCATGCACGGTGCAGAGGACGAGAAAGGCAACCCGGTGCAGAAGGCCACAGGATTCGGCTCCAACATCCGATTCCGGTACACTGCGAAGAGATGCTCAGGTCATAAAGGGAGACCACATGGACAGCTGCAAGGCAACTATCAAGGTTTCTCCCGGACGGCCATGAGTGCAGTGTATCCCAAAAGGATGTGTCACAACATGGTGAAGGACATCCAAGGCTTCCTTCAGCGACGGAATCTTCTGTTCCTTCGACCATGGCCGAGGACAATGAGTTGGTTCGTGACCGAGCACTACTACGACTGTGTTCGCTGCACTCTGGGGCGACAGACTCCCCCAGGCATCGAGCACTCAATGGTGCCAGGACAATGTCGTCACGGGCGCTGGGCGCCAGGCACGAACCCGAGAGCGAGTCCACTCGGCGACCCCGTCAAGAACTGGAAAACCAGGACCAGCAAGAAAGTCCTGGACTCCGTCGAAATCATCGACGAGGCCAATCTCAATCTCAACGTGGAGAACAGCCACTACATGAAGAAGGCACTTATGGAGATCGTGCAGCTAGCTCTGGGATTTTTCAGTGAAGCGGTTCAGCGAGGCATCAACTACAAACACTGGCTGACTGATCAAGTCCTGTTGGGAGTTGTGAAGGACCTACTCAAGGACGTCATCCTGGTGAAGGGCATACGTAGTGAGCTACGACCGTGGAAGAAGTCACCACCGGAACCAGAAGTACAGACATCATCTGCTTACCTTCGCCTCTACATCAGAGGCACGGTTAAGAGATGGACCATCAAGCCGGTTGAAGATCTTCGAGAGATGAGCCACGCTCAGATTCATGAGGAGCTTGAGGAAGATGATTGGTGTGTGGTGATCTTCGGATCCGAAGCAGGTGTTCCCAGTCCGTCTACACCGGGAACACACCACAGGAAGAAACCACCTGCAGAGGAGATGCCACCGCCAGGAAGCAGAGCTCTGACACCCGCACGCATTGTGCCCGTTGCAGAGCCTTCCAGTTCCTCACGACCTCAAGCAGCACTACCAGCGCCAGGAGGAAGTGAACCTTCACAGCCATCCAGAATCAGAAGGAGAAAGACAGACTCAGAAGAACCGTCAGAAGCGATCGTAGCTCGACCAGAAGATACTGGTTATGAAGAAGGAGAAGCTCCTGAGGGACAACAAGAAGATGAGGAGATTGAGGAGTTTGACGCTAGAGACGCTCAAGCGATACGGCCAAACTACAACTTGAAGCGCGTGCTCCATCGACTACCACAAGTGATCAAGACCGATGTCGACATGGCCAAACGCATGTTGTGTGGCCTACACGAGCGCATGTGGCACACTCCCATCGGAGACTTCAAGAACTTGCTTCGACGAGCGGGACAACCCGCTGAGGTAGTGAAACTGGCTGAAGAAGCAGTTGCCGGGTGTCCCGTGTGTCGCAAGTACGTGCGGCTTCCCAATCGGCCGCAGACCAAAGTACACGGTGCCACCACGTTCAACGATTCAGTCCAGATCGACATTTTCCACCTCAACCAGAGACAGTACCTACTCATGATCGATGAAGCGACCCGGTACAAGGTGGCCTCCGTGATCACCAGTTCGGAGGCTGAGGAGCTGCTCGCAGTGATCATGGAACTATGGGTCAGATATTTCGGCCCCATGAAGAGGCTGGTGCTGGATCAGCAGAGCAGCCTGATGTCTCACGAGACTGGAGCTGAATGCGAGAGACTTGGCATCACTCGATGCCCGCGAGGAACCACATCCGGGGACGCTGGCAAGAAGCACACGGGCACTGGACTGGTGGAGCGGCATGTTCAGCTCACGAAGCTGACGATGCTGAAGCTTTATGCAGAGCTTACCCGCCAAGGACTGGTGCCGGAATGGAAGGAGATTGCGCTGGAAGCGGCGATGGCCCACAACATCACGCTCAACTATGGAGGAGTGACACCCTCGATGTCCGTGTTTGGAGTGCTTCCCCGCGGTTTCTATGAGGAAGACAGCACAGGTGTTCTGGCGACAGCAGGGGCGCTACAGACAGACCTGTCTGTCTTTGAGCGAGCCATGAGGATTCGTCAGACAGCACTCGCATCTACACATCGAGCCATCATTGAGGACCGGGTGGCTCGAGCTTCGAGAACGAGACCGCATCCCTGGGACGAGTGAAGTGGAATACTACCGGGACGCCGGGGGAGTTGACATCGGATGGAGAGGACCAGCACTTCTGCTACGCCTCGATGCTGATGAAGGCACAGCCGTAGTGCAGTACCAAGGAAGACCCTATCTGGTATCACTCAGGCATGTGCGAGAGCACCGCGGCATCTATGGGTACACGCAGGCAGAGGAAGCTGTGGTGAGTCTCATGAAGCATGCGGAGAACCTCGCACCCTACCGCGTGCAGCTGATGGGACATCTGCGTAAGAGGAGTCCACTTGGAGAACAATGGCATCAAGTCCCGAAGGACCTGCAGGAACGAGAGGCTTTCAGCCAAGCAGTGGAGCTCTCCAAGGCTCTCACTACGAGGACACTTGGCGGCGTCATGTTCGGCAAGGCCATCAGGAGTCTGAAGCCCCCAGCCGAAACCACAGGAATACTGATCACCGATCCAAGGAGCACGAGAATATTCACTTCAGGAGTATCACAGCTCTAACTACCTCAAGATGAAGAAGGTGAGTGGATTCCTGAAGGAGGAGACGTGCCTCATCTACCTTTTCTACTACAAGCTTGAGACTCCAGAAGAGCCAGCAAGTGAGGAGATCCGCAGGAACACTGTTGTCGACATGGATGTCAATGTGGACATGCAGATCGATCAGGAAGGCGAAAACAGGAAGAGAGATAGTCCAGAGACACGGACTGTCGTTCTCGCGCCAGAGAAGAAACGGACGAGGTTTGAGTACGCCACTCAGATCATGGAACAAGATCTGCAGTTCCTGCTCGCCTACCGACACATCGCGAACCACAAGCTCTGTGTGACAATGGATTTTCCCGATGTGTGGTCCATACACCTTGGCCTCACCAAGAACGACGGAGAAGAAGAACTCAAGAAGCTGGAGGAGAAGCGGCAGGACGAGGTAGCGAGAATGGCGCAACTGCTCTTCCACGTGCAGTGTAAGATTGAAGGAAAAGCCCTCGCAGACTTGAGCACGGGTGAGATCTTCAAGGTCGACACAGAGGTCGACATAATTGACCACGATGGCGTCGTTGAAGTATGGCCCGATGTCGAGGCAGCAGACCTGAAGGAAATAGAACAATTCGTGAATGAAGGAGCGTTCACAAAGATTCATCGGTCTGCGTGGACAGATGATATGGTATTCGTGGATGCCATATGGGTCCGGAAGTACAAACGGTTGAGCGACCGGAAGCGCATCGTCAAGAGCAGGATGTGCGCTCGAGGGTTTCTGGACAAACAGAAGGATCAACTGGCGACGAGATCAACCACGGCGACTCGACTATCACAACGGCTTCTACTAAGTCAGGCAGCGATGAACGGATTCGAGCTCGAGTCACTGGACGTTGCTGGTGCCTTCCTCAAAGGTTTTACCTTTGAGAAGATCCATCGACAGAAAGGAATCACTACGCCTACGAGGAAAGTAGTGATCTTTCCACCGGCAAATGTCTGGAGACACCTGGCCAGACTCTCCAAGGATCTAGCAGTCGACCCACATCGCATAGTCGACTACGGACTGCTGTGCAACAAGCCAGTCTATGGGCTGAACGATGCTCCCCTGGCCTGGCAGCTGTGTTTGCACGAGTACTTGGAGCAGATCGGTGGAGCAGCGTCGCAACTGGACGAGAACACGTTTATCTGGAAGCTCCACGGCACTATGGTCGCCATTGCCACCACACATGTGGATGACCTGGCAGTCGCATCAGATAAGGATTGGCTACGCGAGTTCTACCAGGGGCTCCTTACCCGGTTCGGAAAAGTGACACGTCAGGTTCTACCCTTCGCACATTGTGGAGCACTCTACGAGCAGATCGAGGACGGCTACAAGGTCAGCCAAAAGGAGTTCTGCAAGAAGATCAAACCAGTCGAGGTGCCAAAGAAGCCAGATCAGCAACCGCTCACAGCAGAGGAATTGACGAGTTTCCGCTCAGCTTTGGGAGCATTGTTGTGGCTGACAGCCACAAGGCTTGACCTGATCGCAGACGTATCAGTGCTGCAATCATGTGTCACCACGGCTCAAATCAAGCACCTGCACATGGTTAATGCAGTAGTGAAGAAGGCGCAACTGCAGCAGAACGTGGACCTCGGTCTCTACTACAGGAAGTTCAGGACTAATAGACAGAGGTTGGCATGTATTCACGACGCGTCAAGCGCCAGCAAGGACAGATCATATGCACAAGAAGGAGTACTGGTGCTGCTAGTGGACGACTACATCGCGACCGGTGAGTTCTGGAAGCACGACGGCTATCAGAACACGTGTACGGACGACACCGTAGCCTACCACGGGGGAGTGGCACATGTACTGTATTCGCATGGATCCAAAGCCAAGAGGATCAGCTACAGTACGTCTCATGCAGAGACCCTGGCAGGCATCGGAGGCCTTGAAGCTGCGACTTTGGTGGCCCTACGGATGGGAGAGATGTTGCACGAGGCAACCAAGCCTACGCTACACCAGATGATCAACATGCAGGAGAAAGGCATCGACAACTGCCCCATCGACAGCTACACAGACTGCCGCGACCTGTACGAACTGGTCACAGGCGAGAAGTCCATGCCACAGGACAAGACGCAACGGCTATACATCATGGCCCTCAAGGAAGCCAGATGCACAGGCAGACTGAGGATGTGGAGCCTCATTCCAACAGAGTGCATGACAGCAGACGATTTGACAAAGCCCATGACGTCAAAGTGTTTGAACGCACTGTTGAGTACAGGAATGCTGGAATTTTGGAACCAGCCGGAACACCCGGTAGAATCAAAGATTCTGCCACTCGTCAAGGACCTGGAGGAGAGCGACCTGATGCAGAACGACAAGACGCTCATCACGAAAGCCAGCACAGTGGCTACGTCGGCTATGGTAGCGGCTACATTAGCCCATGGACCTATCAAGAAGGTCTTCTTCATGGCTTGGATGGTGAGCACAGCACAGGCTGTGGAAGACGAGAAGGCGGACGTGTATGACACCACGGACTACACTCTGGTCTTGGTTGTCAGCATCACGCTCATGGTGATCATCACGGAGAGAGTGGTGAACGAGATCCTCAAGTGCTGCAAGATCCGCAGCAAACCGAAGACGAACAAGACGACGCAGACCGATGCAGACAGAGATGATACGCACCGACTCAACTCCGAGATCACAAGGCTGGAGTTGGAGAACGAGCGAGTACGTGAAGCCCTGAGAGGACGTGAGAGGAATCTGGCTGAGTTGCGGAATCAGATCCGCGAGCTTAGGCAGCAAGCGCCAGGTTCAACGTATCCAGAAGAGATACACATGACCCAATATGGGTCGTGTTACCACTTAGGCGCGTGTCACCACGCCAGAGGGGCGGTCAAGACCCTCCTGAGGTGTAGAGTATGCACCAATTCCATATCCCGACCGAGCTCTGGAAGGTAACCGGAGTGAAGTCATTTGCACTGCGCATCCCGCTAGGCCTTGGGTCAAAAGTTAGTTCTGAGTGGAGGAAAGCTCGATTCTTTTTTGCCACATGCTTTTGTTCAGAAGGAAGCGAAGAGGTGCCACAGCCTATGTCTGACGACTAAGACATTTTAGGTGGGCACCATCCAAGCTAAACCAATGAGATCCGCGGTTGGGAGCCTGTTGACACACCCTGTAAGGTGAAAAAAGAGCATGGAATCCACAAAGAGATTCTTGTGATCCTCTGAACCTGAAAAAGACATGTAAACTTGACACTGTGGCGTGAAGCGCCAACCAGTGGACTCCTTTTTTGGTGGGTTCCCTGTTCATAGCGCTTGGGTCACTGTGCAACTGGGTGAATGTCCTACATAAACCAACTTGTTCGACGCAGCCATGTCGAATGGATCCGTATTAGCAAACCCATGGCCTGTTTGGACCACGTTGGTTGCTGGTGTCCCCTTGCGTCATATCTGCTTAGTTTGAGATAGTATGAACGTGGAGGTATGTTGCCTATCTTCTATGTCATAGCTATGTTTGTCAATTGATTTGTTTATCCACACATATAGCTATGACAAATATTATTAATTCTATCTTGAGCTAAGCAGTTGTGACAAAAGGGGCACCAGCCAACGATGCATCTCTGCATCGCTGTTTATTATTACTTTCTGTTTTGTCATTACTAGCACTTATCATCTTCATGCCTATATTCTCTATCGGGGCCTGGCTACTTTCATCTAGAACCAGAACGCTTCCAGAAACACAGATGTCGACAGTTCCTTGCAACGTGGGCCCTCTAAAAGAAAGCCTCACGGGGCCTGTCATTGAAGTACAGCCATGTATGTGACATGGTCACGTTGTCGACACTATGATCTGTCACGCAGCATACTGGGATTCCTGGAGGGCCAGCAAGCTGCAGTTTATAAACATCGCATACGGCATCCACAAGCTACTGCGGAACTGGTTCAATCAGCTTTTCAGCTTTTCTTTTGCTCAGCTTTACTGCACAATTCCCTTTGCATGTTGTTCATGGTTGCGGACAGTTTTGGGGGAGGATTAGAGCCAGTTTCCGTGCATGACCAAGGGAATCGCAATGAAAGCGAAGCATTCATAAAAATGGCCCGCCTTGGTATCACGGAAAGGGCTAGCACTGCTTTCGCTGACTATTTGGGCATTTTTGAGGGTACCACCATTTTTGGGGGTCTTGTCGGAGGAGCAAAGGGACCCCCTTGTTGGGGCTGCCCCATGAGACCATTGCGACTCGTTTCGACTTCCACGGTTTCGCAGGTGGTAAAGACTCAAGTGCAGTCTCTTGGCATCATTATGCGCATGAAATGCCATGGGCTGGCAAAGTTGTCCCTTTTGGGGTTCCCGAGTGGACTCCCCCTGGTTTTGTTGAAAGCCGCAAATTTAGTGCGCGACCGCTGGGTCAAGAGACCTGGAGCGGACGGGGGATGTCTGGTGAGTGTCCTTGCCTGAAAGGGATTATTGGGCACTTTGTTTGGAGCGTTGCCAGACATGCGCGGGCTTCGTGGTTTACTGGAATGGCATGGTGACTTGCCTCCTCTGTGAAGATCTTGTTGGAAAGCGCGAGTTCGGAGATTTCTTGGCGAGCGGTCCCCTGCATCCAGCAGAACCGGTGGCTGGTCAGCCCGCTTCAGTGTTTGGCTTTAGACGCTTTGAGAATGTCCCCCAGATTTCGAGACCCGACCATACCCACTACAGTCTTTCACGTATTGAACGCAAGGAATAGCATGATGATGCTTCGGGCAACTGGCCACATTGGGTGGCAAGACATGGTTCTGGGCAACCTTACAAGGGGGATTTTAACGATCTTGCCCACGGTGCAGGTGCTTTTGTCAGGCGCTTTGCAAGTCCCCAGCTACTTGCCTGGGGGAGCACCGATTCCTGGGCTGCGCCAGTTGAGGCGGTGCAGCGTCCACCAAGGTCGCAGGGCGACAAGTGGCAGCTTGTTGGTTGCGGGACCCTTGGCTTTTGGTCTCTTGTGTGCGCCGGTTATGAGGTCGTACTGTGCCGTTGTCTGGGGCTCCGCTCCGATGGATAATGATATCTTGCTCAATGAGGCTGCGCGGCCTGCTATTGGGCATGCGCATGGACGCCCTTCGGGTAATCGGTCTTTGTGCAGCCGTCACTACGTTCAGTGACTTTGGCGGTTTTGTGGTGTCCGTACCGCCAAGGTCCAGTGGGCAGCAGATGTGCTTGTAAGACCTCCACTTTGGAGGCTGCACTGCTGCTGCCCCTATGGGGCTGTGCATGGTCGCCTATGACTACACTCCTGATAAGCAGCACGGGCAGCATCCCATGGAACTGTACAGCGATTTCTGGGCACTCTGGCTTGGGTGGAGAAGTCCACCTAGGCGATTGGGCTTCGCTGCTTCTGTCACTTCTTGGATTGGGGAAGTGGTGTCTTCGTTGGCTCCTCTTGGGATGCTTTAGGATTCTTACTTGCTCTTCCCCGGCGCTGTGATGAACGTTTCGTTGCTGCTGGAAGTCCTGTATGGCGGCATTTGTTTGCAGTAGTGGCATTTTGTGCTGGCATAGTTTGTCTTTAGAATCGCCTTTGCCCGAACAGCAATTCGGGGCGCGCAGCCCATCGGCTTGCTTCGCCGGGCTGCGACCCTAAGAACCGCAGGCCAGAACATCTCGACATTGTCCGCCTTTCGCAGACGCAGGTGCTTTTTCCGGGTGGTTCCTTTTTTGTAGGCTGGCGAATGGGTGCTGCATCACGAAATTCCTATCTGGGAATGTGTGGAGGCTTCAACTGCAACGAAAGTCAACTTATTGATCGAAGCCAACCTTTGGACCTGTTGGCCTTCCAATGTTGGCCTATGTTATTCAGAGTTCCACAAAGGTCAGCCTTTCATTTCCAGATCCTTTGGGTACGTGAGTTAAAGAGGCCATGGGGATGGGTTGCCTGGTTTGGGCACCAGGACCAACGTGGGCAGCGTGTCCATGCGCGAGGTGGCCGCTCGTGTGTGGGCGCAAGACGGTCTCCTGGGCTTCTGGGCAGGCGCGTGGAGGGTGCACGGGGATCGAGCAGGGAAAAGCTTGTTGTTGTCAGACCTCGGTCCGAACTCCTGCGTGATTAGTGGGGTCCCATTTCGGAGGAGCTCCTTCGTTTCACTGTTTGGGGGAAGCCTTGTACAAATCCAGGTTGGTTAATCCGAGGTTGACGCGATAGGGAAAGCCTCGATCTTGCGGCTGCCACATCATCAAGGGTGGGGCGCACACGCTCTGGAGAACCAACATATAAGGAATTCCGCAGACCGTCCCCCAAGCCGGACATCTCGAATTATCTCGATGCACATTGGGGGTTGGTCATCCCTCCGCAAAAGGTCGGCGATGGAGTTCACGAAAGCGTTGAACATTTCGGCAAAGATCTGCGTTGGGGCGTTGGGTTCTTGGAGGTATGCTTGTGCACTTACATATTCGCAAACCCCACACCATTGTAGACATGGAGAGCACCTGCACTTGAATCCTTGATTCCCTCCCTGTGCTGTGGAATGGTGCGAGAGCTATTTTGGAGCAAGTTTCACGAAGGATCCGCGCAAAGCCGGTGAAAACGCATGCAAGGTCCGAACGATTGGCCCAGCCCGGGGCAGTCCGGGGCGAATGATAGTGACTGCTTTCAGTTATTGCCTGCATCTCTTGAAAGTTAATAGTTCCCACTCCAAAAAGAAAAAAGTGCTTTCTTCCATGCTGGAGTGATAATTTTCACTCCGTGTTAAAAATGCCCGTTCGGGTAGTTCCGACTGCTCAGGCATCCGTTCGGACCCGTTCGGAACCCGTTCGAAACCCGTTCGAAACCCGTTCGAACCCGTTCGAACCCGTTCGGACCCGTTCGGACCCGTTCGGAGGTACGTAAAACAATACGCCAACATTACGCAATAAGCCTTTGATAATTTGTGTGCAGTGCTGATTTATGAACACTTCGATGGTAGTGAAAATATCCGTTCAAGAGTAGAAATACCCGTTCGAAAGTGGAAATACCCGTGTCCTCAGGCCAAAAAGTACTTTTTTCAATTTTGGAGTAGGAATACTTAACTTCCAGGAGATCCAGGTGCCGCTGCAAGCCGGACAGCGCGAGTGATCTGCTCGGAGTGGTTACTGTGTTGGCAAGTGTTACTGCGGCAACCAAAATGATCCAGAGCACACGTTGCTAACAAAAGGGCGTGCCGATGGAGTCGCGAAAGATTCGCGAAAGCCTTTTTTTTGCGAAGATGACGTTTCCCGGAAATTGGGAAATTGACCAAGTGCTTCCTGGAATTTATGTTGATCCAGGAGGGCAGTGAATTTAATTGTTTCCACTTACATGAAGTGGCTACAACAGAAGAACGGGAGGGTGTTCCAGATTTTCACTGCATATTGCACGGCTCAAACTGCCGGGACTAATTGAGTGCCAGCGCCCCGGACGATTGACAATGAAGCCTCTCCCGCACACACACACACACAGATGGCCATTTTGGGTGGGATCTCCCCTCTGTCAATTGTTCAGGCCTTGGTTGGTCCAACAAATCCACCAAAGGTCCAATAAAATTATTTCCTTATGGTGGCCAGTTAGGATCTCGTTTGCACCCAGTTTCAGTTGTGTTTGGTCACACAAGCCAAAGAACAAGGCTAGCCGTAGCATGTTCACGGGGCAGGACCACATATGAAACGCATGATGAAAAAGGTCAAAACAAACGGCGACATCAGAGGCTTATCCTTGGCTTATCCCATGTTTCTCCAGTAGGCAGAAACATCAGCAAGCGCAAATGATGAAATTCAACGACTGAGGCCTGCGCCCGAACGTGGCGCGTACCTTCCTGGTGAACGCGGCGGAGCTGGGCACCTATGACGAGGCCAAGACCCGCCTGGTGCCGCACCTCGGGGAGGGCTTGCTGGCGCACGCCCCTCGACCAGCGGAGATCCACGTGCTTGAATGCCGCGACCGGTCTGTCAATGCTTAGTGAAGAAAAAAAGCCAATGATTAGTGGAGAGAAAAGGCGCATTGGTTGTGTTGAACCCCAATGTTTGTTGCTTGTTCATGCAAAGCCCGATCCTTTGCGGCCCATTCGATATTGGACCTGTTCCTGGTGATTTTGGTTGGTTTTCTTGCTTTTTTTGCCCCGACGGGAAACGGGTGGAGGGTGCGTGGTGTCGGTAGGCGTGTTGCAGGGTCGGGCCAACTCCTTGAGACACGTCTAAGCGACTAGTGTTCAAGCATCTTTGTTTGCTTCCCTTTGTCAAGAACCAGGGTATTTAAATTTGTCTACAAGGGCCAAAACCGTTGAAATGGGGTGGGGTACTTAAACCAAACCAAGACATGATCATCGGCTGAAGCGAATATGTGTTTGAGCATGTCTTTTTCAAGGGTACCCTTTTTGGAGCTTGGTTGAAAAGGACACTAAAAGGAAAACCACAATTTTGGGTGTCGCACTATGTTTACCCATATACCCAAATAGGAATTTGACCGGGCTCCGAAATCTCAGACCCCCAGTGTCAGGGGGGGGGCCCTTTATTAATCAAGTTCCAACATTAAGGTGAATTACAGCAATTGTTCACCAGGCTTGAAATCGTGCTGCCTGGATCTGAGCCGTGTGAAAAGCCCGCAATAATTAACGAGCCCGCGGCGCAGGTGGCAAATCTGCACCATTAAGGCTGCGCAAAAGTGTTCATGCACACATGCATTCCCTCCTTTTTGTTTACCATAGTTGTTCCTCCATTTGTTCCCTCCGTGTTTGTTGTTTTCACTCCATTTAGCCCTTTGTAAATATGCAGGTGGGAGCTTCGGGCGTGGCGGGCTTCACTAGCGCCTGCGTGTCGACTCCCGCGGACGTGGTGAAGACGCGGCTCATGAACGCGGCGGGAGGGCAGAAGCAATACCGAGGCCAGGGATACGTCGTTAAACAAAGGTGTCTGAGGGATGGCTGCACGAGTGCAGCCACATGAAAACGTAGCATTCCTGGGACTAAAAGTTGTTGGTCTCCTCTTGGAGGTGTGCCAACCTTGTCCCAGGTGTCCAAAGGACGCTGCAGTGGATTCCACCCTTGAAGTCCCTCTTTGGATAGTGGGTTCCTCACAAATAAAAATGCGGAGGAGTGCGGAGTGCGCATTTGAAGGTCATATACTGGTAGAGCAAGGGGAGCCATTGCAGCGTACCTGGTGACTATAATATGAGGGCCCATTGAAGACCATAAAACGTCACAACCTTCACTAAGTCCCTTTTGTTTGGTGGGATATCTGGTATTTCCTTTGGCCGCAACTCAGCGACTCCAGGCATGGTGCACGCCTTCAGTCGAATCCTGGTAGATGAGGGAGCTGCTGCTCTTTACAAGGGCTTTCTGCCAATCTGCGTGAGATGCTCTGCTCAAGTGATTGAGGGTAGCATTCATCCGCATTGAGTTGTATTTGGGGAGGGCTGCGGGAATGGGTCAACACAGTTACAAATTCACTTCCCAGGGATTTGGAGGAAACAGGCAAGGGAGAAGCCACTGCTTGTAACCCTTGCTCACCCACACCCGGGGTCATTGCACCCGAGGAAAGCTGATTTGGTGCGCAGCATTCTTCGTGAGTTACGAGCAGATTCGAGCCGCGATCAATGCCTCAAAGCCTGTTCAGTGACTGCTGTGCGCGCTTTCACTGCATCACTTTGCGCAAAATGGCGCTGCAACAAAGCAGAACACGCAACTCAACTCAAATTAGGTACCTCAGCTGTGTCCAAAATGCTTGCTGGAATGCAGACAGGTCTCACCGCCTTTTCAGCAGGCACGTGTTGAGGAATCTGGAGGCATCACGTTGCGTTTCAGGTTGGATCGTGGGCCAAGCTCGCTTGACATTCCTTGACGTTTCTGCGAAAGATGCATGGCGCATTCCCATCTCGCTTTGTGACCTTCACGAGCGCGTTGAGCACTACAACTTTCAGTCCAGCTTGTCTTGTCCGAAGCTGACCTTGTTAGTTGCGGGCTTCCCGATTCTATCTTGATCTTGGTCATTCTTGGTCATTTTTCAGGTCTTCAGGACAGCAAGCGCTGAATGCTTCATTTGCACAAGATTCCGAGGGGCTTTGGCCTTCCGGCGGACAAACCTAGGTTGCAGTTGAAGTGTTCCACACAAAACCCTGCGATGTTCAGGGCAGGGGACGCTGACTTAGGTACAGGATAGCCATTGAACCATTGCGGCTGGCTTCAAAGGGAAACCGAAAGGAAAACACCCATGGAGTCTACCATTTTGAGACAAACCCATCAGAAACCCTTTCGGTTTCCCTTCAATCAAAAGAGCGCCTCACTCCGGGCGTATCTCAGACCTGGCTCGATCCGCTCGGCTCCAGCAAGCGGTCCGGGGGAAGGCTCGGACGGCGGACGGCGGGCGAGACAAGGCGCGCGGCAAGCGCTCGGGGCCGAGACATCGCTTTCGCGCGGCGCGCGCGAGATGGACACCTTGCGACTTGTTTGAGTCACTGCGTACAGAACAGGTCTTCCATTTGGTCACTGTTTGAGGCTCTGAACATTGTTGTTTTGCAAGTTTCAGATGTTGAGCGGCAAAATATGAAATGAGCGGAAACTTGATTTGGCATGCTTTGGCAAGCTTTCTCCCCGAAAATGAGAGAAATCGGCGGGAATTGAGCGGAAATCAGCGGGACATGAGCGGAGATGCGCAGAGGCACACCGGAGCCATTTTTCATTTGAGCGTGTGTGTGTGTGTGTGAATTGAGCGGAAATCAGCGGGACATGAGCGGAGATGTGCAGAGGCACACCGGAGCCATTTTTCATTTGAGCGTGTGTGTGTGTGTGTGTGTGTGTGTGTGTGTGTGTGTGTGTGTGTGTGTGTGTGTGTGTGTGTGTGTGTGTGTGTGTGTGTGTGTGTGTGTGTGTGTGTGTGTGTGTGTGTGTGTGTGTGTGTGTGTGTGTGTGTGTGTGTGTGTGTGTGTGTGTGTGTGTGTGTGTGTGTGTGTGTGTGTGTGTGTGTGTGTGTGTGTGTGTGTGTGTGTGTGTGTGTGTGTGTGTGTGTGTGTGTGTGTGTGTGTGTCTGTGTCTGTGTCTGTGTCTGTGTCTGTGTCTGTGTCTGTGTCTGTGTCTGTGTCTGTGTCTGTGTCTGTGTGTCTGTGTCTGTCTGTGTGTGTGTGTGTGTCTGTGTCTGTCTGTGTGTCTGTGTGTCTGTGTGTCTGTGTGTCTGTGTGTGTCTGTGTGTGTCTGTGTGTGTCTGTGTGTGTGTCTGTGTGTGTCTGTGTGTGTCTGTGTGTGTCTGTGTGTGTCTGTGTGTGTTTGTGTGTGTTTTTTCTGATTGAGCGTTCTTGGGCCAAATGAGCGTTTGTTTTTGCTCGAAGCGTGAAAATGCAGAAAACAGTGCCCAGGGAAGACCTAGGATATACATATAATTACATATATGTATATGATATTTTTCACTACGAAATTCATGTTGCAACATTACTTAGTCTATTTGTTGACCAGGTGAGCAAACGAGTTGGAAACGCATGGTCATTGAGGTTGCACTTGGCTTATATACCCGAGTCAAAGTGGTTGGCTTCCTTGCGAGGCCCATGGCAGGGCCACCGCAGGGCATCCAGCAGATCTTTGAGCGTAATCAGGAGGCGCGGCCAAGAACCGGAGTTGTTTTCCTCAAGTGGCTGTGGTTGTCAAAAATAGGGTAACCCCCAAATGGCCCCGCGGTCCATATCCTGGTGGTTTAATTTTGACCCATACCCAAATCTCTGCGAAGCTGACGCCAGAAAAATCAGACCTTTTTAACTTGTGCTTCTGGTGGTGGCCAGAACCAAAATGAAGGTTCATTTTTTGGAAACTATAGTTTTGATCGCTAGTATTTCATGCGAGGCAGCACCGGGAAGTGGGCAGGGTTGACTAATCCGAGGTCAATATAGGCTGGGTACAGTTCATCGAGGTGCGTGCAAATGATTCAGCCATGAAATGTTTGTTTGACTTTAGTTCGACTAGAACTCCAAAGAATCACCCTTGCCACGTGGCATCTTGGACAACATTCACCAAGAGAAGGCTGTGCGGGATGGTCAGAAATGCATTCCTCACACTCACCGTTGCACCAGCCAACGAAGGGAACTGTTGTTCTAGCTGGTGTGTTTGTCCACATTAACATGGGGCTAGAGTTTGTTCAGAGGGAGAAAACCAGCCCTCATGGTAGGACATGGGTCTAGTCAAAAGGTTTGGGCAGTCTACTAAGTTTCCAGAATTCTCGGCATGGATGCAAACTGATGGGGGCATGTCCAGTTGCTTGCCACGAGAGTCAGATCGGCCGGGATCCATGCTGTTCATGCCTAATAGCTGAGTCAACCGTGCAGAAGGTTCCTCTAACCTGTTCAGGGCATTTTTGTTTTGAAACCATTATTGCTTTGGCGGTTGCGATTGGCCGGTCGCCGGAGTGTTTCTCAGGCGACCATCTATGTGGGAAATCTGGATCCCAAGATCGATGAGGAGGCCTGATGATATGGCCTCAAATTGTTTAGTGGGGCAGATGATCAGTCCACTGTGCCCAAACAAGGGTTCTTTGAAATGCAGTCTAGTGTAGTCAGGAGCATTGGGTCGTAGGGATGACATCCCTTCTGACCGAGCACTCAATTGGCAACGTTCCGGCGCCTCCGCCACACATTGTTCAAATGGCCAAACGATAACCTGACAAAGACTGCGCTCTGTGATTCAAGGACCACCTATTGGCAGTGAATTGGATGTTTCTGGCAGTACACAACCTTGCTAGCCAACTTGCGCGCCCGCCCGTTTGTGTATGTGTGTGGTGTGTGCGTGGTGTGTGCGCGTGTGTGCGTGTGCGTGTGCGTGTGCGTGTGCGTGTGCGTGTGCGTGTGCGTGTGCGTGTGCGTGTGCGCGCGCGCGTGCGTGCGGGCGTGCGGGCGTGCGGGCGTGCGGGCGTGCGCACGCGCGCGTGTGTGTGTGTGTGTGTGTGTGTGTCTCTGTGTGTCTGTGTGTGTCTCTGTGTGTCTGTGTGTCTGTGTGTCTGTGTGTCTGTGTGTTTGTGTGTTTGTGTGTCTGTGTGTCTGTCTGTCTGTGTGTCTGTGTGTTTGTGTGTCTGTGGGTCTGTGGGTCTGTGGGTCTGTGGGTCTGTGCGTCTGTGCGTCTGTGCGTCTGTGGGTCTGTGTGTCTGTGTGTCTGTGTGTCTGTGTGTCTGTGTGTCTGTGTGTCTGTGTGTCTGTGTGTCTGTGTGTCTGTGTGTCTGTGTGTCTGTGTGTCTGTGTGTCTGTGTGTTTGTGTGTCTGTGTGTCTGTGTGTTTGTGTTTATTTGTGTGTGTGTGGGGTTATTTGTGTGTGTGGGTGGGTGCGCGGGTGCGTGGGTGGGTTTGCGTTTGTGCTTGCATTTGCGTTTGTGTGTGCAGAGTCACTAAGGTTTCTCTGACTTGAGGCTGTTGCTCTTGCTGCAGCATTGCCAATGAGCCTCAATGTCCTGTGTCAGCTTAGAATTATTGAGCTCTCAGACCAAGATGAGCTCCAGTAAGATCCCTTTTGTTTGGGATTTCTTAGTTAGGTTTGTAGCTGTTAGTCCACGGCCTTTGGACATACCTAGCGCCATTGTCGTTTTTTACATGCTGGCTAAAGTACCTGATGGCTTTTCTTGGATTCCGAAAAAGGTCGGTTTTCCTTTCACTAAGACCAGTGGCGAAACGTCCCCGTTTTCCTCGCACGTGTTTGTGCCCAGATCCTGTGGGAGCTCTTTTGCCAGTGCGGG
The DNA here is from genome assembly GCA_963377175.1 of Effrenium voratum. Lineage (NCBI taxonomy): Eukaryota > Dinophyceae > Suessiales > Symbiodiniaceae > Effrenium > Effrenium voratum. The sequence continues at coordinate 149,599 of CAUJNA010000957.1, forward strand.
CCAGTGGCAAACCTGCACCTGCCCCGCGACAAGATCACCACCACCCACCAGGGGCACCCGCCTCAGAGTAGCTGAGACCTAGGACCTAGGCATTGGAACCGGACTCCGGTTTTGGTCTTGATTCTGGATGTGTTCGAGGGCCACTCTTTGGGCTTTGCTTGCAACCACCCCCAGCGTATTGAACAGAAATACACACCCACAAACACACAAACACACGTGACACCAGCCTTGGAAGGGGTGCCACATGTTGAGAGCAACAAGAGTCAGCGTGCACCTCGAAAATCTGCAAACGCAGGAAACAGCATTCCCCCGTATTGTTTTTGTGTTTGTGCGTGTGGTGGAGTCGTGATGATAGCTTTTGAGAAGACCTGGGCGAATTGCAGCCGCTGCACAAGCACATGAGGAAGGTTCCTTCATTTTGTCTTGGGTTGGCAAACTTTAGATGGTTTTATATATTGATGCGGGATCCCCAGCTACGATCCTGAAGGCATTGCGCTACGGGGAGGGCACTGGTCCAAGTTTCCCACGAAAGCCGGAGGGCCACAGCGCCCAATTGTCCTCGGGGCTCAAGGTGCATGCCAATTTCCTCGAACAAGCCGCGACCCGGTTCGTCTCGATGTCAAATCAACCGCAGCCACTAGAGCTCCAGTGGCAAAGAGCCGATGCTCACACAGCCACATGAGGCAAATATAGGCAAATGGAAGCTAAAATCGAATGGATTCGAAGAGCACCCGTTTCAGCCGAGTTGTTTTGGGCATGGTTTCACCACATGCTTGAACAGCCACAACTGAGGCTTTTGTCCCGGCATCACACCGGCCACAACTGGCATTGGCATTCCTTGCCTGATCTATCCGATTTGCCTGGATGACATATGGACACGCCTTCCGGGATGGATACTTTCCGATAGGCGGGCTCCGAATTTTGCCTGGCATGAAGCCAGCCGGACAGAGAGTGTGTAAACACTATCATGCCCTAAATCAAACGTTTATACCCCACCTATAAGCCATATGTAAGGGTTGTTTTGGGGTATGTGCTTTGGATGGGCCCCATGCAACCGTAACATGCCCCATGTATAGCCACTGATTTTGGGGTCATGGTACGTCCATTTGGGCTGGGTTCTAGATTCCAGAGAGTTTCTTTGAACGAGCCGGAATTGAAACCTTGGGTTCGCGACTCACTGGCGAACCTGTTTTGCATTGCCGCCCGCAAGGCCCGCTTGTTGCGGGCTTGCGGTCATATTGGCAGATGTCCAGCATCCTTTGTCCTTACAATTGGCTCCCCTCAAAAGCTACAAGCACAAAAGGGGCGCCCTTTGTTCCAAACAAGAAATACACGAGTGCTGCTTCACCTCGGGGTAGGCAGTTGACAAGTGCACTTGAGCAACGGGCAATGTCCCCCAGACTGAACATGGACTGCGGCATGTGTATGAAGTGTAGGAAAGCGTGTGAAACAATGTAGGGACGCCGAGAAAAGCCGGATAGAAGCCACGAACTCGAATGCAGATGAATTGCCCAAAGCTACCGTGGTGTCTGTGTGTGTGTGTGTGTGTGTCCCTGTCTATCCCACCCGCCAGTTGACCTAGTGAGTTTTCTATCTATCCATCTGCCTGCCTATTCATCCATGCATCTATTTGTGCCCCGGCTGATCTACCCATCTATTTGTCTAACTATCTACTCTACTTTGCTCTGATTTATTTGTCTATTCGAATGTAATATAATCTAATCCATCTATTTGTCTATCTGTTTGACTACCTACCTATGTATCTAGCTACCTACCCAGCTATCTATATATCTATCTATCTATCTATCTATCGATCGATCTATCTATCTATCTATCTATCTATCTATCTATCTATCTATCTATCTATCTAATCTATCTATCTAATCTATCGATCTGTCTATCTATCTATCTATCTGTCTATCTATCTTTCTTTCTATCTATCTATCTATCCATATCTCTATCTAATCTATCTATCGATTGATCGATCTATCTATCTATCAATCAATCAATCTATCTATCTATATGTCTGTTTAATATATATTTCTATCTATATATCTATCTATCTATCTATCTAACTAACTAACTAATCGATCTATTTGTCTATATTTCTATCTAATCTATCTAATCTATCTATTTATCTATCTATCCATCCATCCATCCATCTGTCTGTCTATCTCTCTATCCATCTATCTATCAATCAATCAATCAATCAATCAATCAATCAATCAATCAATCAATCAATCAATCAATCAATCAATCAATCAATCAATCAATCAATCAATCAATCCTATCTATCTCTCGATCGATCGATCGATCGACCGATCTAATATATCTATCTATCTATCTATCTATCTATCTATCTATCTATCTATCTATCTATCTATCTATCTATCGATCTAATCTATCTAATCTATCTAATCTTTCTAGTCTATCTAATCTATCTAATCTATCTAATCTATCTATTCTATCTATCTATCTATCTATCTATCTATCTATCTATCTATCTATCTATCTATCTATCTAATGTATCTAATATATATATATATATCTATCTATCTAATCTAATCTAATCTAATCTAATCTAATCTAATCTATCTATCTATCCATCCACCCATCCATCGATCCATCCATCCATCTTATCCGTCCATCCATCTATCTATCTCTCTATCTATGTCTCTCTCTATCTCTCTTTCTCTCTATCTCTCTCTCTGTATCTCTTTATGTATATTTCTATCATTCTATCTAGTTTATTTGTATATCTCGGTACCTACGTATGCGTTTTTTTGTTTATCTATCTATCTTCCTATCTCTTTGTTTTTTTTTTTCTTCGGTCTGTCTGTCTATCTGTCAGTTTTTTTTTTTTTAAAAAAAAAAAAAAAATCTGTCTACGACTCTGTGAGTCGTGCTTCAAAGTGCGCCTGTCGCGAAACTCAACCCGTCGACAAAGTATTGTGCCGGTCACAAAATCAGCACGTGCTGCACAACATCAGCACGCGAAACGCCCAAGTACGCCTGCCACGTGAATCAGGCAACGGTGACAGGTGCTCCAAAGTGCTGCGCCTGCCACACAATTCAAGGAACGACCCTCCAAAGTGCTGCGCCTGCCAAGAAATTTGATCGCAGTGCTCCAAAGTGCTGTGCCTGTCAACGAAAGTGAGCTTCCTAAAGAAAAGCGCTACATGTACCGCGCCTGTCACGAAATCCAATTTTGGCACGTTTGCGTCGCATGTCAGACATTTGCACGGGACTGCAGTGCCAGAATGATTTCGACCGATCCTGACTATCATGAAGCTCGCCACAACGAGCCGACAGCACAAAAAGGCCACGAGAATGCCACTCGGACACATGCTTGCACGCGCCTGCCAAGCAAGACAGCTCAAAACCATTGCCTGTGAATCGCAAATCAAAATGGCACGGTGACATAAACGCGCAATCTTTCAGTACACTGCGCCTGCGCAGCACAACTACACGCAACCTCGCAAGAGCTAAGATTTGCACACACGCGCAACCAAATCACCATGTTGCAATTTGAGTCATGCAAGTCGCACATTCTGAGCCTTCACCAACGGCGCGGCGACTTTCGCCACCTGGACGCTTGCGAGCGCTTGCAAACACTTGATGGGCGCATGCTGACCCCCAGGCCCCTTTCTATCGGGAAACCCTTCTGCATTCGGGAAAAACAATAACGTGAATTTGGGGGTGGCCAAATTGTAAGGGCACGTCGCCAGATTGTTAGGTTGAAAGTAGGTGGCACAACCCCTTTATGGGAAAGGGGGATGGGAATTGTGCCATCTACTCTCACCAACATATGACGTTTCGAGCCGGAGCTGCCAAAGTCTTGCCAGGCGATCGAGCTCACATCGTGCAGGTGGGTTCGCTCAACTGCCCACTCGTCGGCCGGCTGATTCTCGAATTTGTTAGTGGGCAACAGGCTGCCTTTGTGGGTGTTGGTTTTGTTGAGAGATGCCAAACGCACGGTCAGTCATTGGACTGTTAGCTCTCGCTCAGTAGATGGCAGTAGCAGGCATCAAACTACTCAACCAGGAGTCGAGAGCCAAAGCTCGCCGAGTTTACGCTTTGTCTGCCCGGTCGCCTCTGCAAGCTTTCTGCGGTCAGAACTTCCCGGAGCACCATCCTCTATACTTCCCGGCGCACCTTCCCGGCCTCAAACGACTGCTTTTTTTGGTGGCTGTGCGGCGCGACCTTGTTTGCTCGTACCATTGTCTAGGGAACGACCATTTTCTTTTCAAACGTGCTGAATGCCTCTACATGCTGCTCATGTATACAGGTTGGTGGACACTATGCAACTTACCTGCCAAGGCCTAACGCCGATGCGACTTGAAGCCAGCCTCAATCGGAGCATAGACCAGAAAGCTAGAAAAAAGCTACAAGCGTGTGCTTTCGCGCAACGCATTGAATGTGTCGCATGGGATTTCAGAAGCTCATGTTAAGCTCATGACTTGGGCTTTCGCAAATCTATGAGTTTCAATAGCATGGCGTGGGCTTCCACAAGCCAACGCCTGCCAACGCCTGGGCTGTCACAGGCCCTTGTGCATCATTTGAGCATGATGCTTAGGGCCTATTTGGACGCCAGTTTGAAACTGGACAGTTCGAGCCTAAGGATTCCAACTCAAGCCTCTGCATGCAAGGCCCGCGTCGGGCTTGCCACAGGAACATTTGATTTGCGCGAAGATGGCAATCGTGCGCGTGTTGCCGGGTGTTTGCGCCAACGCAAGAGGCTATTGTGGTGCCCCACACAGCGTGCTGCTTGCTTTTTGACAGGCTGTGAGCCGTTTTTGTTTGAACAAGTGCATGTTTGACAAAATTGGGTGTGCAGCAAATTTTCATGCTGCGACGATGTGTGTTGTGTTTTAGTTTCTTCTTTTCATTTCTTTCTTTTTTGCACGGCTGCTTTTTGTGCAATCAACGACCTTTGTTTCTGTTAAACGCCTGTTTTTTTATTACTGGAACTACGACCTCTTACGCCGACCGTTTTTTTTGTTTCTCACGCTGCGACCATTTCTGTGATACATTGCGATCGTACTTTTCCGTACGAACTCCGTACAAAATTCAAACAAGACCACACAAAACCGAACAAACAGTACAAAATCGCACAAAGCCATACGAAAGCGCACAGAGCCGTACCGTGTCCAGGGTGATACTCATAAACACAGGGGTTTGCGCGGGCCTGCGAACGCTTTGCAAGTTTTGATCGGGTCAATCGCTTGGCTTTACTCGTACCATGGCTTCGCATGTTTGCGCCATTCCCGTATGTGTGTGTGTGTGCTGAGTGATGTGTGTGTGTGTGGCATTTGTTTGTTTGTCTGTGTGTCTGTGTGTTGCGTGGGTGTGTTGCTTGTGTGCGTGTTGCGGGCAGGCAGGCGTTTGCGTGTGTGTGAGTCTGTGTGCGCATGTGAATTCTTGCTTGCGTTTGTGTCCCCAGTCTGGAGAACAGAGACAGGCCGAGGCCGATATTTCAATGCACACGCCTGAGTGCGTTCAGCGGCCTGCAAAGCCATGAAATGGAAAAACAAGGTGTGCCTGTGAAGGCCTGCTGATCGTTTCGCACGTATGCCTTTGAAAGCAGCAATTATTTGCAACAAGGACGTGCGTGCTGGTTTTGTGTGTGTGCATGCTTGGCTTCAATGCAAATTCTGCCACGCTATATTTATATCACAGCGGTGTTGGGGCTGCAGCTGCCGTGATGCTGGTTTTCGGTCGAATGTGGGATGCGGGAAATACACGTTTTCGCACCGCGACCTTTTTTTGTCGTGCGACTTAAACAATGGTTTTTCGAACCGCGACCAAAAAATCGGCAGCCTTTTGAGGCCCCAGGTAGGCAAGGAAGCAGATACGCAAGATTGGATGCTTCGCAAGCATGCGCGGCCCACAAGAGGAAGCAACACAGCCAAGCACAGAGATGCAGGCAGTCATACAAGCGCTGGCCAACATGCCTGCATCGGCAAAACAAGACGGGAATGCAAGCCGGCCATAGCCCAACTTCACAGTTGAACACGTTTGAAGCTGAACTGTGGGTGCTTGACATACCCTTAGGAGAATGCCGGTGTGAGCGAACCCGAATGTTGGGGTGCGTGGTGCATGGTTGCGATGAACAGAGTGACATCGGATGTCCTTGCCCTGCTTCAACCCCTCCCCCGAGGCTACTCCGCTGGCGCGTAGAAGACGAGTGATCGATGAGCGCGCGTGCAGTTGGGGGTGTTGCAGGAAGTAGCGCAGCTCCCCCTTCCCACCCCCACCCCCCCCCCCTTGCAGCTGATCGAATTGACATGATATACTGTACGTGCTGGTGAAACGGCAAACAAGGAGTCCTGCGGGACGGAAGATTTGTGTATGCGTGTTTCTTTACACATGTAAATTGCAAGTCATGGATTTACTATCAGTGCGACTTGCCGCAGGCCCAAAGGCCCAAAGAAGTCCCAGCGCGGCGGTCGTTTCATCGCAGTCCTTTGGGTCCATCGAGCGCAGGTTGGATTGGGCGACAACCGTACCTTCCTCCATGAGCTGACAGGGGGCAAGACAAAGGCCGACGTGAGGTGGCCCCTTGACTCGAGTCCGTTGCAACCAGCGGGTTCCGCCAGCGTTTGATCTCGGACTAGTTAGATCCGGGGCCCATGTCCAGGATGGCCATGCACTCCTGTTCTCCTGATGCAATCGGGGCCAGCGGATGAAAAAACATGAGTATTTCACAGTTTCAAGGCTCATGGACTGCTGAGCCATGCTTTGGTGTTTCTTGCAACACCACCCTTTGGACCTGATTGCTGTTTAGAAGGCTTGGGCACGGGTTCGAGGGCGACGCCCTGAGGCTTTTGTCCGCCTGCTCCTCGCGGAAGGATTTCCTTGGGGTGGCAGTGGAGCCCGTGTGGAAACACTTCCAAGCAGCCAGGCCCATTGGATGCGACTCGCAAGTTCATGTCGATCCCTGGTCCGTGACCTCGTTGACGCCAGTACACATGGGCCTGAAACGTAATGTTTTTAGTTGTGGCGGGGGGTCAAAAAGCTGAGGTAGTGCTTGGAATGAAAGTTGTAGACGGCCTGAAATGCAAAGGGCTCGGGGGCTTCGAACCGAAACGAGCAGCAGGGACTTTCCCCAACGCGGTCCGGGCACTTTTGGGTCACAGCATGCATCTTTTCCACGAAGCAGTGCATTCGAAGCGCTTGTTTTTTGTGGGATCTTAATGTGTGTAAACAAAACAACCCCCCTTTCCGTCAACCCCTCCCCGACACCGTACCTCCAACGTGTTGTAATCCAGAGACCCAGCTCCAAGATAGAACGCGTGTGGCAACAACAAGCGGAGACTCTGGTGCAACCACATGTGCAGCTGTTGACCCGCATAAAAGAAGGTGTCCTTTTGATTGCCCCTCGAAAATAAACAATCCGCAATTCGCGCGCATTTAGAGAATCCGGGTACCTGTGAAGGATGGTGAGACACGCTTCCACTCTTCTGTCATGTTTTGGGCGAGCTTTCCTCCAAACTCAGCCAACGAATCCGTCCTGTTTCCCCATGGGCAAGGAGGCTTCAGGTCACTCGGTCTCATTTCACAACTCGTCCACCTTAAGCATGTGTTCTGGGGATTGCTGGTTTGTTTCCTGCTTTGCGGGAGAGAAGATCAGTGTCCAAAAGCAATTGACTGCAGAATGGATGACCATAATCTCCGCCAAGCCGATCGGCAAAGCGCCAAACAAAGGGTTTTGGTGGAAACTGATTACACCAAGTGGTTGTTTTTGATTCAAATGCATTGTACTACGGTTTTGCATGGTTTCAATGGTTGGACCTTGTCCAGGGTTCTGAATTGTTCTGGGTTTTGACGCTGTTTGTGCCGGAGTTTCAGACAGTCCTAGCTGAAAGCCAAGCAAACGCTTGCTCAAAAGGCTTCAGTGAGCAAAGCATGTTTTCCAACGAAGTCTGCTCTGAGAGTGTGTTTCTACTTGTTGAGCATTTGCAGCCAGGCAAGATGGGCATGTGTCAAGCCAAACAAACAGCACAAGTTTTACCAACTTGTGACGTTTTGGACAATGTTTACTCGCAGGTTTGTTCAAAGTTTCCCAGTGGCGCAGGAATTTGGCCTGGCGGACGGATGCGAGCGTCGCGCTCGTCCAGGCCAAAGTTTGTAGGCTTTGATCTTTGTTGGCAAGCTTCTTTTTGCTGCTTGAACAAAGCGCCCACCACTCCTATTTGAGAGTGGTATGGTCACAAGCCGGAGCTCCCTCTCACTGGATAAGGGATCGCCGGCATCAAGCGATGACACCGGCATTCCGACAATGGGGTGCGCGGACCGTGTACCGAGGGCATGAGTGGGAACATGAGGCGTGAAGAAAATGGAGACAGGGTGATCTGACGAGGCCCACAGAGTCGGCAGATAAGATTTGCTTCAACATGACATTGTAGTCAAAGTGGCTGCATTGCTTGCTGGTGTTGCCAAGATTCTCGTGAAAAAAACCCTCAAGAGCAAGCAGGGCATCAACTCAATGTCCTCGAACATCATCCACACAAGTTTCTCAGGCGGTCTTTTGTTGCACTTTTTTTGTGCCCGTTGCAACCGGTGGGATAAGCTGTGAGCAGTACAAGCAGAAGGCAGCACAGGGTTTACCCAGCTTCCTGGTTCCTTCAGTACTCACGGCAACGTTGCCGCATGACACGCATGTATCACCAAGAACCATGCGTGTCCGTGCGTGCGTGTTTCTGCGTTTGCGCGCGCTCGCGTGCGTGTTTCTGTTTGTGTGTGTGTGTAGGATAGCTCGACCAGGGAGCCCCTGGAAGGACCTTGTCGCGTGTCGTGCCCGGGAGGCCGCCCTGGGCGCGGAGGATGGCCAGTGCCGAATCTTTTATGTGGACGAGCCGGAGCCAAGGGACCTGGCGCGCCTGTCCCCGAGGCGCCAAGAAACGGGCGAGCCGGGTGAAAGGTTTTTGGGGTTTTGACGTGGCTGATGATCGCAGGAGGGGGGAACCAGAAAGCCCTGCAGGCCTCCAAAACAGGACTGCTGTACATTGTGTTGTTTTCCGTAGTGGAATCGCAACAATGAAATTATATGGGCAAATCAGAAATGAGCAGCAGGGCCGAGTGAAAATTCGTCAAAGCTCCCCAATGCAGATGAAGCATGCAGTCGCCGGTTCGCGCCAGTGCCAGCTTACAGCGTCAAGCATCTTTGAGTGACATTGGACAAGATGAAGCGCAATATGCAGCGCAGTTGTTTGCGTGTAGGTCATTCGATGCCTTGGCAGAGTTGCATGACTGACCAAAGCAGTTTGGGTCCCAGCCCTGGCGGCACATCAATCACCTATCGACAGGGCCAGGGAAAACTTTGAGTGGCAGATGAGCTACCTGCGGAACATGTCCTCGGCGGAGGCAAAGTGGGGGACAGGGTTTGCTGAGCACCCTTGAACTTAGCCAGTTGTTTGTTTAGTTGTTTGTTTGTTTGTCTGTCTGTCTGTCTGTCTGTCTGTCTGTGTCTCTCTGTGTCTCTCTGTGTCTCTCTGTGTCTCTCTGTGTCTCTCTGTGTCTCTCTGTGTCTCTGTCTGTCTGTCTGTCTGTCTGTCTGTCTGTCTGTCTGTCTGCCTGTGTCTGTCTGTGTCTGTCTGTCTGTCTGTCTGTCAGTCTGTCTGTGTGTCTGTCTGTCTGTCTGTCTGTCTGTCTGTCTGTCTGTCTGTCTGTCTGTCTGTCTGTTTGTCTGTCTGTCTGTCTGTCTGTCTGTCTGTCTGTCTGTCTGTCTGTCTGTCTGTCTGTCTGTCTGTCTGTCTGTCTGTTTGTCTGTTTGTCTGTTTGTCTGTTTGTCTGTTTGTCTGTTTGTCTGTCTAGTTGTTTGGTTGTTTGGTTGTTTGGTCGTTTGGTGGTTTGTTTGTTTGTTTGTTTGTTTGTTTGTTTGTTTGTTTGTTTGTTTGGTGTTTTTGTGTGTTTGTTTGCTTGTTTGTTTGCTGGTTTGTTTGTTTGTTTGTTTGTTTGTTTGCTTGCTTGCTTGTTTGTTTGTTTGTTTGTTTGTTTGGTTGTTTGTTTGTTTGGTTGTTTGTTTGTGTTTTGTTTTGTGTTGTTTTGATTGTTTGTGCGGTTGATTGTTTGCTTGTTGGCTTGTTTGTTTGCCTTGCTTGCTTGCTCGCTTGTTGTGTTTTTGCTTGAATCACGCGCATCGTTGTTTTGTTGGTTGTGAGTTGCGTGATTGGTGGTTGGCTTGTTTGTTTGTTGGTTTGTTGGTTTGCTTGTTTGTTATTGTTTTTGTTTGTTGGTTGCTTTCTTGCTTGCTTGCTTGTTTGATTGTTTGTTTGATTGGTTGGTTGATTGATTGATTGATTGATTGTTTGTTTGTTTGTTTGTTTGTTTTGCTTGTTTGCTTGCTTGTTTGTTGGTTTTTTTGAGTGTTTCTTTGTTTGCTTCTCTTGTGTGTGTGTGCGCGCATGATTTGTGCGTGTTGTTCTTGTTTGTGTATTTGTTTGTGTTTTCAGTGTTGACGATTGTTTGGGTGCCTTTTTTTGTTTGGGTTAGGCAGGTTGTTGCGTTGCTTTCATCTATACTTTGGTGAGGGGCCAGGGTTCTCTTCCAGGCAGAGCCATCACCAGAACCCGCAAGCTGGTGTCAGTGGCCCGGTTCTTTCTGCTTGGCGTTTCGGTTTTCTAGCTGCGGTCTTGGGAGCCAATCAAGGAGAGGGCGAGGAACGTTCATCGCCGGACTGACCCTTGGCATTCAGTGAGATCTGGCCAAATTATAGCGACCTCGCAAAAGGGGTTGGCGACCTCACATGAAAGTTCCTCGCTTGTGGCTTGCACTTGCGGATTTCAGGTGAGTGCGATTTGACCAGATTCCATGTTGATTGAGCCTTGGCTGACCGGTTGACCGGCTGGCGGGGGGAGGGGTTCAGCGGTTCACTTTGAGTTGTCCCCCCAATGACTTGTGGCAGTCCTCATGATAACTCATCCTTCTGAAAGCAGTGAAGCCACCATCATCCGCAGGAAATTTCGCCCCACCTGGCGCACTTCCATGGGCGATTACAGGCAGGCCTTGTAGAAAGGGCTTGCAAATGGACCTAGGGGTACAAAGAGTTGACAGCCCCTTGTTTGGGTTGTTCAATGGGCTAACTTTTTGAGACAAACTCAAATACCGCAGGAGCTTAACCTTTGCGCCTCCGGCTCTGCCAAGGGGAAAACCAGACTTGGGAAGCGACCTTTTGACCTCGTTGTTCATGTCTCTTGGCCAGAGGACAGCAATGGCAATGTGCTGGCACATAGTTTTCTTACATGTGAATTACATCTGCTGCGTGTAGCAATGGAAACAGTAAAGAAGCTGTGTGTGATGGAGGGGTGCTACGGATGCAATCAAGCTCTTTTCTGCTTATGCTTCTGTTGTTTGCAGGCCCGCGCAGGACCTTGAATAGGTGTGGTTGGTTCGCCTCCGTTTGTTCAAGTTCTCTTGCCTAGCTGGGATGTTCGTTGTTAGTCGTGGCTTTCCCTATTTTGGAAAGGCCTCCAGCAGGGATGTATGGTGGCGCTACTGATGTAATCAGGTTCTGTCCTGCTGATGATTATTGTTTTTGGCTTTTGTAATGCCCCGTGTTTTTTATGTTGATTCTTCCTTTTGAAAGCCTGACCACGACCAGCGTTTTGTTTTGCCCCTTTCTGTGGTTCCTCATTTTGTTCAAGCAGCGTTTTTCCCCAACCATAATATACTCGATTTTGTTGCTGGCTTTCTGGATCCTTGCAAAAACACACAAACAACTACTGATACCCTGGCCAAGTTGAAAAGCTGGCCAAACAACAGGCTCTTAGACAAGGGGTTGGCCCCCCACCCCGGTTTCCCCGTTTTGGGGGAGAAGCTTCCCTACAAAATCAGAAAAGAAGCCGTGTTAGTTACTCTTGTCGTTGTGATTTAAAGAATCATGAATAGGCTTGCTCCTCGCCTTCGGGGTACTCTTTCGCGCCATGGAAGTCCACTTTTGGTGAAGGCTTCCCCTCAATGAACTTCAGCCAAAAACACTTGGACCCCCTTTTCCTGTTACTTCTTCATCTCTGTTCCGGCAGGTTTCGGGTTTCGGGTTTCGGGTTTCGGGCCTTGCGCGAGAGGGCAGCCTGGGCGTGGCGGTGCCGCTGGTGGAGAACTGGGTGCCCATCATCACCTGGACGCAGCTGGCGGCGCAGGTGGGCTTCAAGGGCTGCGAGGTGCTGATCCTGGACACCGAGGCGCAGATTTTTGGACCCACTCGTGCGTGGGTCGAACGGGTTGATCGGTTTAGAGGGGGGAACCAAACGGAAAAACCTGCAGCTCCCCGTGTTTTTGAGACACCCCTGTAGGTATGTCGAGGTCCCAGAATAATTACCTGGTTAAAACCGCCCTGCGCATGCCCGAAACTCCTCGGAACTGCCTGTGCGTTCCCGGAACCCTCCTTAGGAAGTGGCACTTGCAGGAACCCCTCCTCAGCCTCGGAACCGCCCCGTGCATCCTGCCGTACGCATCCTCGGGAAGCCCCCAGCATGGCTGAAACCCTCTGTTGAAACCTTGCGCCTAGCCCCCATCAGGCAAAGACGCCAAAACTTTCAGCTGTTTGGGGGTCTTTGCCCTAGGATACCCTCTGGGGGAGGCAAGGTTCCGAACATTCGGACACTGGCAGTTCCTCCAGGTCCATCCTCGGCAACCATCCAGCACATCTGAGCCTTGCTCAGACCCTGCGCAGCCACAGAATCTGAACTTCCGTGTGCCTCCCCCAAACCTTCCCCAGAAAGCCTCCTCCAAACCCCCTCGATGCCTCCCCAGACCCTCCTTGAACTTCCCCATAGCCCTGCTGGATCCTGGAACTCCCCAAACCCTCCTCAACCCTCTTTCAGCGCCGCCCCGGAGTATATCTGGACAAAGGCCCCATAGCTTTCAGCTGTTGGGAAAAACACAACAAGTGGGTGGTTTCAGTTTCTCTTCAAACCATGTGAAAAAGGACCCTCAAAAAAAGACACCCCCTTTTGATTGGCGGTTTTTGCTTTCAAGGAAACCACAAGCAAACCCAACCCCTTTGGTTTTCTTCGCTCAAAAAGTGTCTGCACGGGACGGTCCCGAGGGCTCCGGGGATGCGGGCGGTTCCGAGTTCTAGGGACGCATGTTGGGGATATCACCTAAGCTTATTTCAATTGGGGGTGTGGTCCACCTCATTTGACATATTCTTCCAAAATACGAGTGTGTGTGTGTAAGGTTTTCAGGGTTGTCCCTTTTCACGTTGGTTCTTAGGTTTTAGGCTACTTGTGGTGTCCCCTACTTTGGCAATAAGCAAGCGTCAAGCCCGCTTAGAAAGTGGTTCCATTGTTGTGAAGAGTTGTCTCACTTTTGGTCAAGTGTCTGGCATAGGGCTTCGATGTGGAGATCTTGCGGTCCATGATGCAGCACTGCGAGCGCCGGCCACAGGACAAGCTCGGGTCACGATCTGCTTCAGAAACTATGCCGCTTCAGAAACTATGCTTCAGAGACCAAACGGCCCGAGCCTGAAGGCTTGCTCCAGAAATCAACATGGGCTAAGGTGGTCTGTTTGGAGGAACCTGTCATAAGGCAACCTCTCGTGGGTCTGCTTTACATGTGCTTACATGTTGGATGACTCCACGCACCACCCAGCAGTAGCAAGGGCCCGCTGACAGCAAGGGAAGGAACAAGAATAAGGAATCTCGAAACACATGCACCATTAGGGTTTGTTCTTAAAGTGGCACCCGCCATCCAATCCCAGCCTATGTTGCCAATCACGTGCAGCATCATTTGCATTCGCAAGTTCACAGGGCCAACACTCCCCCCACTCCCCGCACCGCATGAGCATACTCGACCCCAGCCCACGTCTCAGCGCGAAGGAACTGCCATGGCTGATCCAGTTCGAGAGCAATGGCCTTTGCAATGCTAGAGCGGGGTACGACTGTGCGCCTTGGCTCTGCCAGTGACAAAGCGGACACCTGCTATGCCACACCGGCAGAAGCACCTTTGTTGATCGTTGTAAAGGAAACCAGCAAACAACTGACCACAAAAAAGGTGTCGCTCTTTTGGGGGACACCCCGCTAGGGTCATGGTTTTTAGTAGGGCCAAATGTTGCGCTTGACGCCGCCAATGTCAGGAAACCGAAATCATGGAGGAGCTGGAGAGAGTCCACTATGTCTGTGTCGGAAAGGGTCGAGCAGCCCGATTCCTTCTTTGTGCATTTTATGCTATATTTGTTTCATTTTTTGTCTTGGCTGTCCAATGCATGCGACACCTTTTTCCATGTTGGGTTGGTTACCTTGAACATCAACCAACGGAAAGGGTGTCCATTTGCCGCGGCCACTCAAGCATGTCTGCCGTAAGTTTTCGGCGCTTGCCGGTTTTTCTCTGAGGACAGCTACTGCGTCCTTAAGGATGCCCTGCCAAAATCTTGGGCGCTGCAAAAGTGGCTGGAGTCGTGGTGCTGCGCAGAATGCGCCTGGCATGTGGATGGAAGCAGGTTGTGACTTTTTCATGTGTCCCCTTAAACGGGTTGGTTTCTTTGTTCTTTGTTGGCTTGGATTCGCCCATTTTGGGATAGGGCAGGGTCCAGAAATGCATGAGACCGCTTAAGCTGCCTGCTCCGGCTTGTTTTGGCCAAGCTTCTAGCACGGCCTGAGTGTGCCCTTCCATATTTTGAAGCCCTCAAACATGGCAAGCAGATAGCCAAAGTGTGACAGGTTGATTAGACAGGCGCAGGTTTTGCGCAAGATCCTCTTAGTGCCCAACAGTTTAAGCGAAGAGCAACGTGGAAAAGGATCTCTTTGCACCAACAGCGGCACTATCTGGTGAAGATTCCTTGAAAAAGGATGCCTTTCAGGTCCAGGCGAATGATAGTAGTCAATGAGTGCAAATTTACTCCTTTTGGCCTTTTGGGATTCTGTTTGCTTCAAACATTCAAGTGGGCAACAATAATGCCAAGCGCAAATCGATGAGAAACGAATCCCATTGCCAAACTTCAACCAAATAATGATGTCTTTCTTGGTCGTTTCAGCTCTTGCACATCCTGAGCCTCAGACTTGAGCATCGCCTCAAAGCTCTGCATCAATGTCTGGGCAGCGCAGCGCAAGCACGCACGCACTCGCGCACACGCGGCGCGGCAGCGCACGGCGCCCTCCTGCGCTTACGCACCGCACGCACCCACGGGCTCCCGCACGGCACAACACGCTACGGCGCCGCACGCGCTCTCGCGCTCACGCACGGCACGGCGCCGTACCGCACGCAGTCATGCGCTCACGTATGGCACGGCGAGGCACGCACTGCTCGCACTCGTGCGATCACGCGCAGCGCGGTCCAATCACGAAGCAGCACGACACCGCACGCACTCGTCTCAACTACCGAATCACGTACGTAGTAGCCACATGAGTGAGCCGGAGGCACCTTCATCTTCTGCTTAGGAATTTAGGGGCCACTGAAATTCATGTCGTGCTCACCCACGACAACTCAGTTCTTGAGGGTCCTTTCTTCACCCAAATGCCTCGAGGCAATGCGCGGGACTGCTTCCCATACGTGATTACTCCAGAAGTTCTTTGCCAGAGATGCAGCAAGAGATCCCGCTGGTGGTGAGGGAAGACGCTTATGGTGATGCCGAGCCAAGGTATGGGGCCTGAATTGGGCTGAACCAATTCGATTGCCAATGGCTGGCACAGAAGGCTCGAGGCGGATGCCTTGAATTGCCGGCAGATTGCCGGCGCACCCTTCGACTATTTTTGACGCGCCACAAATGTGGTCTGCGCTTGTGGCATTTAGCGTCCGATGGTCCCCAAAAAGGAACCCACACGCCGCTTGCGGATCTTCGAGAAATCGAGCTTTCACTTGGTGGCCGTGCTGAGGTATGGCTTTGTAGAGTTCAAGAATGAGGAGGATGCAGACTATGCCATCAAGATCATGAACATGATCAAGCAGGGCCTGTGTGATGTCTTTGTTCATCCCATTGATTCGGAAAGCAAACAATGACATGCTATCTGCGGATTGGTCCATGCCCCAAAGGCGATTTTATTCTGGCGGCCCAACCGAGAAACATTAAGGAATCTTGGCGTGGTGCTGGTTGAAATACCCTCCAACGTATGTGTGTCTCCAAATAGGAAAACTCCAGCATTGACTTTGGTTTCCCTTTGGTTTCCCGTTCACATAATCTCGAAAAGGGTACCCCAACGCTGAAACAAAAGCAACACACCGGCTCACGGGGCACTCGATCTGCGTGCGCCAGGTTCTTTGGAAAGCCCATTCGCTGCAACAAGTCCTCTCAGGATAAGAAGACCAACGAGGACGGAAGGGAGCCTTGAAGTCCCATGAGTCGATCCCCACTTGACTATAGACTCTGGCAGGCTGCAAGAACGAAACAGGCACCCTTTGTAGTGTTGGGGACTTGCCACCCAATTGGAGGGTCCCATGTGAAGTGCAGGTTGGCGCAAACCTCTTCATTGGCAACTTAGAGCCCGAGGCGAGCTCTGGACATCGTGTGCCAG
This sequence comes from Effrenium voratum, assembly GCA_963377175.1. Taxonomy (NCBI): domain Eukaryota; class Dinophyceae; order Suessiales; family Symbiodiniaceae; genus Effrenium; species Effrenium voratum. Next base: position 166,047 of record CAUJNA010000957.1, read on the forward strand.
GGTTTGTGATCCCCACCTCCCAACAGGTGTATGACTGCTGGGGTGCTGGGAAAAGGGTGCCCCACCCCATTCGCTATTTCCCTTGTACCGGCCAAGGGAATATGTACTGGGAGTTGGCCATGCAGGGGGCATTGAGGGCAGAACTTAGCTTGCTTGAGTAAGTTGGGCAATTTCAGTTCAATATGACCCCTGATTCACTATCTTACGGACAACCTCTCGCACGTGACAACAAATTTCAAATATTTTGCACATAGGTGGAAACAAAACCCATACTGAATCAGCCCAGGCCGGTTTGTTTTTGGGATTGAACATGCAGGGATGAGCGTTGTTGACTCTGAGTACTGGGGAATCATGATCGGTCTTTGTTTCTTACCCTCCCGTGGAACTTGCAGAGGTGGATGAGAAGATGCTCTACGACACCTTCTCCGCCTTCGGGGCAGGTATCTTAAAACGTTTCCAGAGCGCAGCAATGCCTCATGGGTCAGCTGTCTTGTCAAAGATGCTGGTGCCCTTGGGTGGACCCCGTAAGAAGAGACTTGACAAATCGCAGCACTGACACTGCGTCGAGCCCAGGCCTCGTGCAATGCTCCTGTTGCTATGACTCAGGTTTTGCTGTTCGCGAAGGTGATGCGTGACCCTGACAATGGTGCGCCATGCATGGCCACTTTCACACAGTGTCCACTTGTTCTACGCAACTGACCGGGAAATGTTTATTGGATGATGGGAGTCAATTCATTTCTACAAAGGCAGTGGCCTTTGTGGGTGCCCTTTAAATTCTCTTGAACCTGCAGGGCGGTCCCCAGACGTCTTTGTACGGCAATCGTCCACGTTGCGACCTAAGAAGGATGAACCTGAAACACTGGTTCCCCCAGAAAAAGCAAACCTGCGGACCAACAGTGCTTTTCAACACAAAGTCATTCGGACCTCCTCTTGACTGGGCAACAACACTAGGCAGGGGTTGATCAATCCTTTGTCTCTATTTTACGGGACTTCCAGTTGTTGTTTGTTCGCGAGTGCTTGTGGGAGGGTTGGGCAAAGCATGTTTTAACGATCAATCCCCGGCTTCTTGAAAAATATGCAAGGGGGAAGATAGAAAGAGACTGTTGACGCATCTATTTTCTGGTGTACAGCAAATCTGGGGCCTTCTGAGAACATCGAGAGTGGTTCAAGATTGGTATGTTTGTCATCTGTGCCACCTCCAAAATAGAAAAGCAAGAGCAGCGTGGCATATGCCGCTGCCCAAATGAAGTGTACGAAAAGCAGAAGGGTCATAAATTTTGATTTTGGTGGGAGGGTAACATTTTGGTTTTTCACAGGCCTGTCCCGGGGCTTCGGCTTCATCTCCTACGACACCTTCGAAGCCTCCGACGCGGCGCTCGCGGGCATGAACGGGCTCCGGCCCCGGACTACCGAAATCTTCGCGGCCTGCCCCATCCATCGCGTGTAAAGCGGGACCCCCAAAGTCGTGGTCTTCCTTTCGGTTTCCATCAAACCAGGACCGAAAGCCCTCGACAAAATCAGACACATTAGATGGCGTTCCATTTGAAGGGCTCCAACATTGTCTTCAATACCAGATTCATAATATGAGAATGCAGCTCTCTGGCACGGGGGCACAGGGTTCCCACTGAATCCCTGAGAGCACGCAAGTTTGACGATCAATTCCTGGCGCAGGCAGCGTCCTCAAGCACCCTCCAAGCCGATTGGATTTTGGATCACCGCGATTTCCATTGTGGGGGGGGGGGGGTTCAACGCGTCACGGCCAATCGGAGAAGCCTTTGTGCCTTGCAAGCTTTGCGACAGCCTGGCAGATGAACTAGGCAGTGTTCCCCCACCCAAACGAGAAGTGACGGAATGCCTCCAAAGCTGGACACCCCATAGCAACCTGGGTTCCTGGGTTCCCCTTGGATTTCCGGCCCGTTTTGAGCTGCAGGCAGTTCTTGTGCAACAGACCCATCAGCGTGTCCTACGCCTACAAGAAGGAGACCAAAGGAGAGAGGCCGGCACACCGGACTCCGAAGATGGTCAATATTGTGACCACTAGAAAAGGGCATTCGGAGATTTCCATGATGCCAAATCGGTGCTCAATTTTTGGCCCAGTTGCTAGTGTCTTCAAAGCGCTACTTGTTGCCATTGTGGGCAGCTACTTAGTTCGTTAAGCTGCATCGCTTGGCAGCCGCATTGCAGGAAGGTCTCCACAGCATGGAAGTCGCACCGTTTGGGGACACATGCAGTATGAGAAGCATGGCCATTCGTATGGGTCCCCGGTCATTTTGCAGCAGCTGAAGAAGATGGTAGCCCTCTACGTACCAACGAGGGGTATGTAAGAAAATTAAGGGCCTGTACCAACGGAGCGTGAATGCTTGGAAACTACTCTTTTTGCAGCTGTGTGGCACTTGCTTTGTGCAGCACCAGACTCACAATGCTAGGAGTGATGCTGCGTAGCAACTCGCTGGTGGTGCTGGTAATAGCGGTAGTCGTGGGAATGAGGTGTACTCGTACTGGTAGTGGTGGTGGAAGCGGCAGGGGTAGTCCGATTGGTAGTGATATTGTAGTGGTCATGGTAGTTGTAGTCGCAGTCATAGTCGTCGTTGTTAGTCGCGGTCATCTGGAATAGGCGGGGTATTGGTCAACCTCTTTCCAACTTTTCAAACATGATTTCTGTCAAACGTTACACAAATTGCCACCGATATTGGTCGGCACGCAGTTATATCTGGGGTCCCACATACAGCAAAGTTAGTGGTTATGAATGAAAATACGGACCTGGGGTCTATTCGGGTACATACTACATAAAGCTTGTCAGTCTGGTATGTCCAAGTATGTAGGACCTTAGATCGGGCACTCCTTCGTGAGCCACCAATCGAGTGTTGGAACTTGATTAAAAAGCCCCCCCCTCAAACAATGGAGGCACTAGAATTCTGTAGGCTCACTTTTGGGACGTCCAAACAATGGAGGATTTTGGGGCCCAATTCTACTTTAGTATTATATTGCGGCCACTTTATTTTTGCAATTCTACTTTAGTATTGCAACCACTTCTTCCTGAGCAGACTTTTTGGAATACTACTTTAGAATTGCAACCACTTCTTCCTGAGCAGACTCTTTGGAATAGTACTTTAGTATTGCAACCACTTCCCTTTCAGTTCTTTCTGCAGCCATTCAAAGGGGAATGCTTTCAATTAAGCAAGTGGGCCACGAATTGAAAGGGGAATGCTTTTCACCATTTGAAAGGGGAATGCTTTTAAGTAAGTCGGCCACCAATTAAAAGGGGAATGCTTTGCGAGTAAAGCAAGTGACAGTTTATTTTCTGGAGGGGGGCTGGGGGCTTGCAACTAGTGTGGTCCCCCTAAACAATGCCATTGTTGTGGTTCAGTGGGGTCTGTGAGGGGTACCTTTGTCCTGATTGTTGTTGTTTTTGTTGCTGTGCTTTTTATGTTTTTTTTTTGAACACGGCTTAATAAAGAATTTGCAGTTTCAGGGCTGGGGATGGCTTTCACATTTCAGAGGTTTCAGGTATTGTTGGCATTTGGGTGATTGTTTGGGAGGATGGTTTTTAGATTAAAACTGATTGTGGATATGTTTTGGATTTCCCCCCCGGGCAAAAAAGCTTTCAATTATTCTGGTCCCCATCAACAATGGGGGCGAACCACAATAAGGAAAACAACTTTGCATTATTGACTATCCCAGAATCGGGTGCCAGCATTACATCAGTCTACCAAGGGTTTACATGTTAGCGCTGCCAGAAAAAGTGAGCTATCCTATGTTTGACTGTTCTCATTGGTATCCTGCAAGAACTATTCCCCCACCTTGCTTTCCGTGAAGGAAGCATTCGACTGGTTGAAAAGGGCATCTGGCTTTCCTAGCATTGGGCACGGCTCCGTGTCGCTTAGCAGGCACGGCTCCGCCGCGGAGCGCCTCATTGCCGCCAACCGGCCCAAGGCGTGTCAGTTCCGGGGTCTGTTGCTTTTGGGGATTCCAATGCCTTGTTGGGTCCGCTGGCTGGCTTTCAATGCGGTTTGTGTTTTGTTAAAGACGCTGATAATGCCTAAATGGGGAGGTTGTGCCATCTACTTTCACCCATTTGTACAGGAAACCAAAAGGTGGCCATTCGAATCCTCCAAGTACTTGCCAAATGGAAAGGAAGGGCCCACGCCGGCTGCAGCGCCGGGGCGGTCGGGCGCGCCTGCTATGCGGCCACCGATGATGCCGCCGGGCATGCGGGGGCCCCGAGAGACCTGTGTCGGTTCCGCACTCTTTGGGTGTGTGTGTGTGTGTGCGTTTGTGGTTTTTGAGGGTATTCTTGTCAGGTTTGTTTAGTGGGAAACCAAGAGGAAAGCTCCACAAAGGGTTCGCTTTGTCTTCCAGGGCTGTGACATGAAAATTCGGGGACCCTTTTGGGAGGACTAACAAGGTCGGGTATTCAACCCAGAGAGGCTGTGAAGGGCTTGCGTTGTTCTCCGGGAGTGGACGCACCATGGGGGTTATCATTTGACAATAGGATTTGTACTAGTCTGGCGGAACTACCGGAGCTCAGGCCCCATGGTGAAGGTTTATCTCAGGGATTCCATGCTTTAGGATGGTGAATTGATTCGCTTCGCGGAGGCAATCCTGGTTGGAGAGGGTTTACGTGGGCTCGGGCAGACTCATTCAGGTTAAGCGTGGTTTTGGCTCCGGTAACGCTTAGACGTGTCGCCGGATGCCACTCCTGTCGGCCAGAAGAGGGTTTCTCACGAGCATTTCCTCAGGATGGGAACGTGGATCGCCACAATAACACCCAGCTTATTTGGGTTTGTTCACCTCAATAAGCCTCCGCACTGTCAAGGTCGGAGAGGTTCTGGAGAACTGCCTTGACTCATTGGCATCCTCCGCTGGCATATGTTTGGCCAATAGGGATGGAATTGATGTTTTATTCGGGCAGGACTGGCTGTGAAGGGTGGTGGCCAGTTCTGAGTTTGTCCAACACGGACTAGCAAACTTCCTGTTTCCGCTGAACAGTGTGTCGAGATCTGGAATGGCAATCCTTGGAACTTCGATGAAAGAACATCATATTGGCAGAAGTGTTGGCAGTATGGATGTTTTTTTGTTGCCAAAAGCTTCTGGGTGCCATCAAAGTATTGGCTTCAAGTGTGCCAACAGGGACAGACTTGACTAACAAGGTTGATTGATCCGAGAGAATGTGCGTGATACGTGTTTGTTCAATTTTCACTATGTTCAGGTTCACAATCTGGAGACACGCCCACATTTGGGCATGTGTGAAAATAGGGCAACCGGTTTTCCTCTTGATTTTCCTCTGAACCAACCCAGCACAAACCCACTGGTATAAACAGACTCGCCAAATCGTTTGTTTCGTGTGAGGCCGCCCATGTGACGAGGCGCTTCCTCCGTTCCGCACTGAATGCGGCTCGTGGTTGGCACCAAATGAACGGGAACCCATGATCAAACCCTTGAATAGCGGATGTCCCATTGGGGACTCCTCCACTTGGGGCGTCCCGACCCCCCATGAATCCAGGTTGATTGATCCGTCAACATTGGACCCACATCGAGGGCATCGAGGTGCTTGCAAACTGCCGGTTACGAATGGTGGGCGTGTCTTGATGTCCTTTGTCAGGGCCCGCTGTTTGAAGGAGTCCCGAATTTGCAGGAAATCACCTTAAATCGTGGTCATGCTTTGGGTTTGTCTGAAAGACCCCAACCTGGTTGGTTTGCCTTTGGTTTCCGCATGATGCACCCAAAAAGGGTACCCTCCAAAAAAGGCAGACCCTTCTCCCAGCGAGGCAATGTGATCTGCAACCGCCGCGGTGGCGTCCCGTGGGATTCGGAAAAGGGAGCGACTGCTTGCTGCGGCCTGGCGGGGGGATATGCGGGTGGTTCAACTTGTGTATAGTAAGCTGGAGCCAAAAGCATCCCAAACGAGACAACAGCAGTGCGAGAAAAAGGCATACTAGGACCAAGAACACAAGTGGAAAGGCTTTGAAACGCATCAAGCAGGAGCTGCTAAAAATAGGGCGGGTGCCAATCGCACGCACGCACATGCGCGTGCGCACGCGCGCACGCACACACACACACACACACACACACACACACACACACACACACACACACACACACACACACACACACACACACACACACACACACACACACACACACACACACACACACACACACACACACACACACACACACACACACACACACACACACACACACACACACACATCAATCACCATCACGCACGAACGCACCATCAAACAGCAGCCTGATCAGAAGAAGATCCAGGGATTCCAAGACTGAGACTGTCGTTGCAGGGGCTTCGGCGCTGCAGTTGCACATCTCGCCAAAACACCAAGACGTGCCATAACGCAGACTACAAGTGAGCGGCTTTGAAGCGTCAAAGCCAATCAAAAGGCAGCGGTGGATGTCAGTGCTCGATCAAAATCACATCCTGCAAGGAGCCTGACCCACACAGTGACGATTATATTAGGCGACACGTGCCATGTTGGAAGGCAACAACACACTCTGAAGATGTTTAGATGTCTCACGCGAGAGGTCAAACGCCTCAACGCCGAAAGACATTTTTCTCTATGAATGCAAGTGCGCAGTTTTGTTTTACCAGACGTTTTTTCCAATACGATGTCTTCGTGTGTGATTCAGCCGTTTAAGCTCAGGCTTGGCTTAGCCCCTCCCCCCCGAGCCCCCACCAGCAGTTCCGGGCCCAGTGATCCGGCTATTGCAGCGTGTCCCGTTAGTTCTTAGATCAACTGTTTGCTTTTCTCGTCTCAATATGGCGATTGTTTGTTTCCGCTCTAGGGCCAAAGCTCTGCAAAATCGGGAAAAAGAAAACAGAGGAGCCACCAAAGGGTGATGTTGAAAGCGGAATGTGTAGGACGCCTGACTGATGTTTGGGTTAGCTGAAAGGGGATAAGAAAGAGCTGATGATCATTTTTTTTCTGGTGCGAGGAATGCAAGGTCGAGTGGACCATGGTTGCTGTGTTCATTCCCTTTCAGGATCCAACAAACAGGGAGCAACGATTTCGGCCAAACACCTTTCTAATGAATATACATATCTACCGCGAACGGTTTGCGCCACCAACCAATAAGAATTGGATATGCACGAACCTCTTGAAACTACAATCCTTCCCTGAAGGTATCACTCAAGGAGCAATCGGTGCAGCAAGTGGTCACTGCACGCGTTGGCAGCTAGCATATGCCATTAATAGAATATAGAATTGGCGAGAAATCCCTCTTAGTATGTTGGTGGTAATTTGGATTCCCGTACAGCCAACGACGACCCCGCACCAGAACGATGCACCTGAGCACCACTGTTTGGTGGTAGCCAACCAAGTCATCAGCACATTGGCCGTGGGTACTCGAAACTGCTTCGCATGGAACCACAAAGGGCACGTTGGCAAGCAGAAAGGTTCGCCGCTGCTTCGGTGTGTTCCACATTTGATCTTTCATGGAGCCTTTCCTCAAAATTCGATGGGAGACGTGGGTCCGAGCACTTCTCAGGTTCCCTGCCAGAATTCAGTTCGCCTGGCTGTGCTTAGGTCGGCCGTTCCGAATGTGTGAAGGCAGGGCTGATGGCCAGCGCCTGAGTCGCTGAGTCGCTCCGGGTCCGTTGGGTTTTCACTTCCAACCCCCACTGCCGGGAAAAGGGCCAGGGGTTTGAGTATTTCATAGTATTTCTCATGTTTTGAAGCTTAAGTTTGCTATGCTATTCGTTTCCTTTTGCACCTTTTGACCTACAAAAGGGACTTACTCTTGTTCAAATGGGAGTGTTACTCCCCGCCCCGCCTTGAGTACATCGATCTGTCAGGAAGCGGAGAAGGCTGTCCTGGGGAGGTCAAGGACAGGGAAGATCTTGTCAGCCTGGAGCGCCCAAGCTGTGTCAAGCTCACGGGAAGAAGCAATCAACCAAGCCTATAGGGGGTCCCCATGCTCCGACTTCAGGGCCCAGACGCCTCTGAAAGATTTTAAATATCTCACATTTGCACAAGGAGAAAGCCAAGGCAATATTCAGGTCATTTGCGGCTTGTGCGGTGGCCTACCCCAGTTTCTCTCAGAACGACCAAGAATCCCTTGAATCTAAACCCACCATCCCAAAGCACCTTCAGAAGTAAGCTGAAATGTAGATTTGTTGTTTGTTGTGTGTTGCAATGAGTCGCAGCACGGCGGAGCAGAGTGTGAAGTAATAGTGACATCGAGAGATTTGGCCATGAGAGCTGGTGTTGTGTTGCTTGTGAAGATTGCCGTGGCTCAGTTGTCGTTTCCCTTTGGACTATTGTGAATCATAGGCCCCCAAAAGGTGAACGCGTGTTTTCTGTCCTTTAGGCAAGATGCTCGCCGAATTGTAGAGATTGCTGGCATGGCAGGAGTGCTATGAAAGCCACAGAGGCCCGCGGAAGCATGTACCATTGACTTGTGTGCCAATAAATAACATCCTCTGTCTTTTGCAACATCATCCCAGGCCCCCTGCCGCAATTCCCAAAAAACAAGCTTTGCTCGTCTAGAGTCTAAGGACTTTAAGGAGAACAAGGGGCCGGGGGGATTCCTCCGCGGAGCCATCCGTGCTCGATCCACAGGCGCTAATGGCATTCCTTCAGGTGCCGGGCCCTCAGTCGGCCGCTTGCCATTGGCCGTGCGACGCAGGGTGTGAAGGGTCCACTGCAGCACTTACGCATTGCTCATGTCTTGGTGTTGAGCTGACAGCGATCTGGTTCAAGTCAAGTCTCCAAGTCATGGTTGCTTACATGCGCCCGTTGTCAAAGTTCACATGCGAGCAGATGTTGCCCTCCTGCAAATGAGTCTGGAACGCCCTGCCCCACTCCAACACAAAGCTCTAGTGGAAGGCCGACAAGAAGCTAACCCTTTCAGGCAAGCTGTCATGGATCGAATAAAAGGCACCAAGAAGGCAGATGAACAGGTTGAGGTCTGGGACAGCGGGGTCTTCCTCATGTTGACCTGGTCGATCAGGAGGAGCTCCCGGGTGAGGTTGCAGGTGAATCTGACTCAATGAGCCAGACACTCAGCGGAGACGGCATGCCCTCAAGGTTGGGTTCCCACTCAAAGAGTTCTTTCGCATCTTTGATTCCCCGCAACTGGAGATGTGATTTTCTATCTGAGTCTTGAACTTGTCTAAGTCACACCCCAAGTGAGGCGGGGATGTGAAACAAAGCTCCTGGGACCAAACGTGGAGATCCGATCCAAGCCAGTGCACTTTCATATGAGCAACAGGCTAAACTCTCCGTTACTTCTTTATGCATTCGGGCGATTTAGCGTGAGGAAATCTATCAAAACCTTGTAGGACGATATAGGGAACCCCCAAAAACGATAAAACATGCTTTCATGATGTGGCAGACGATGCTTGGAGCGTCTCGCGTTTGGCAGTTTTTGTTGTGGCCCAGAATCCCAACCATCATGTCTGCGCCTCCTGACGCGCCCAGCATATGTGAGATCGGGCCCTGCGGCCACGCAATGCTATTTGTTCCGCGAACTTTGGCAAACACATACCTGCCCAAAACGATAACCGAAACGATGACGAAACGATAAGCAGTTCATTCGGAAAATCGTCTTCGTGAGCAGTTGCCCAGAACGGTAGACTCGTGCGCACAGTTTCGATTTCTGCGTGCTGCGTGCATTCGTAGTGCGCCATGAGTGATGAGGAGGCTCTCAAGCTTTTGCGAAAGGAGGCTTTCAAGGACTCCGATCTGCCTGGAAGCAGTGCCATCTGGAAACTCACGCTTTCCCGTACGCATCTCCAACTGCCTCTTCAGAAGCTCGCTCGAAATCAACTGCTTTGCTTTAGAGAAACAGTTCTGCTTTGCGTTTGTGCGTTTGCTTCGTTGTTTTATGGTAAGCCTCGCGCAGGTAACAGCGCTATCAGACAGTGTGCTCCGTACCAGATCGTCGAGCGCAAGTTGGAAGCAGAGCAACTACAGTGGAAGCGCGGCTTTTGGCAAGATCCCACATGGAGAAAACCAACGGTTGCTCTAAATCAAACGACTGAAATCATGAGGAAGCACCATGCCCGGCTGCGCATATTTCGCGGCACCTTGAAGAGCACTAAATCCTGACTTTCGACCAAATGGTCACTCGCGATGAAGACCGCTTGGTCAAGGCAAATGCCCGGAGTAAGCGGAAACATGCGGCTGCTTTGTCTGCTGACCCAATGGAAGAGTCTGAAACAGAGCTGTGAAGCCAATCTGCCGTGACAATAAAACGCCAGTGCGCGCTCTCCATGTGCCAGAAACCTGCAAAACGATATAGCGAACCCCCAAAAACGATAAGAATGAGTCCTAAATCACTTCTGTGCATTTAGGTTTTGCCGCTCGCTCATATTGGTGGACGGGTAAGTGATCGGGAACCACTTGAGAATGAGTTGAAGCGACCAGTTTGTCCAGATTGAAACTATAGTGAGGACAGCAGGACCATGGTGGTGACCAGCATCGGCTGGGGACATTTGCCCATTTGGAGTTGACAGCATGGCCATGATCTCGTTTGACCAGAATACAGCCGTCGCGAGATCACTCACAGGAGGCAGTGGAGCATGCACCAAAGCGTTCAAAGCTTCCTCTAAAATGGTTCAAGCAGCAAAGGCTGGCAGATCGGTTTCTTCTTCACAGCCCAAGCTCCTGAGGACCATAGACTTATTTTGATTTTTCATGTAGATAACTTCCGGACCCTGAAGGGGACCTTCAAGGTTTCCCTTTACCTTCCCTTCAAGCAACCCTAGCAAATGACACCCCGATTCCAAGTCGGCGCGCGGTTTTCCGAGGTGGAAGTTCAGAAGCAAAGTTTGGGGAGGCAAGAGTTGCAAGACTGTGAAGATGACTTGGCCTACAAAAGGATCCACAACCGAATTCGGTTTCGGGTACTTGAAGGCTACGTATTCCCCAGCAGAATTACCGCAACTTCCCGCCCCAAGTGCTGTTGCCTATCTTGTTTTCGGAGTCAACTGATGTGAGACCGTTTCAGCGCTTTGTCTTTGTGTATGGGCAAGGAAGTGCTTGCTTGTGCTTGGAGGGAAGCCAGGATTGGTCATGAGAGCTTGGAACGTCATCCCCACTTCAAGACCTGACTCAGAAGAAAGTAAAACTCACAGTTTACAATCCTGAAGCGAGTGTGTCGCATGCTCGCTTGGGGTTTTTGAAGTGTGCGCGGCTTATTCAAGTATTTTTTCCGATCAATGAGCTCGCGGCTTGAGTGAGTGGGATTTTGAACACTTGGAACAGTTTTTTCCATCGGTCCGAACCCGGCGAAGCAGCGCAAGCATGAGGGGACCATGCCCATTGCCGCATAGAGCTTTCGTTTGCGGGCCAGTCTTAAGGCACATGGAATCTCTTGATATTTGGACTGGGGCACAAGTTGCGTTCATTGGGGGCTTATCACTAGGCGATGTTTGTTAGGTTCCTGAAGTTTATTGGTTAATTTTCCAACATGTCCCAACATGTCCCAACGTGTCCCAACCTAAGTCTGCTGGGCGTTACCCTTGTGCTTTTTGAGATATCTTCCATAGAGTGTTCACAAGAAAAATCGGACAGCTTGGGGTGCCGTCTCGCGTTCCGTCCCGGGCGATGCCAGGATCCAGCTTTTGAATCGGGGCCCGGCCCCTCGAGATGGACCCGAGCTGCGGGATGAGAGATGAAAACCGCTGGGGGGGTTGGTGGTTTGGTTCTTCGAAGCGGTCCTGCTTGTTTCTCACAGGGTCAAGCGGCATCGCAGGCTTTGTGAGAAAGGCCATGTTCCTTTCTGCAAAAGCTGGGGACCTGAAGACATCCATTTGTCGCCCCAAGGGAGTCAAAAGGCAAACCTTGACCAAGACTTGTCTGAGCTGATAGAGAAAGCTTTAGGTAACGTTGATCAAAGGACATGATACATGCCACCACACACATGTACTGTTTGTGTGCGCATTATGTGCGAGTTAATATGCGTATGTCAACAAAGTGTAGGCTTTGGTTGATTACATGGGTTACGCAGGTATGTGCGTGTTTTATAATGACATGGATGTGCATAGATACATGTTATATGTATTTATAACATATATATATATATATATATATAGACATGTATTTATGGAAGTCAAACCACGCACGTGGTCAAACAAACAAAACATGTGCAAAAAATATCACACACAATCAACAGACAACAACAACAAAATGCACAACAACACAAACAAAGACAAGCATAAACGCAAACACATTTCAATCGCAAACAAACAAAAAACAAACACACATGCAAGACAAGCACACAAGCACACAAGCACACAAGCACACAGGCACACAGGCACAAACAAGCCAAAAGCAAGTAAACGAACAAGCGAGCGAGCAAGGAAGCAAGCAAGCAAACCCACACGCACGCTCGCGCATACACACTCAAGCAGAAAACAAGCATACACGCGACCCCATTAGCACAACAACAGCAACAACAACGACAACCACAACAACAACAACAACAACAACAACAACAACAACAACAACAACAACAACAACAACAGCAGCAGCAGCAGCAGCAGCAGCAGCAGCAACAGCAACAGCAACAGCAACAGCAACAGCAACAGCAACAGCAACAACAGCAACAACAACAACAACAACAACAACAACAACAACAACAACAACAACAACAACAACAACAACAACAACAAAAACAACTTCTCATGAAGTTTGTTTACCAATGTGGCGGGTTGTTGAATTCATAGACTTTGTTTTGGAAGCTCTTCATTGACGGCGTGCAATGCGAGGTGTCAAACAAACCTTTCGTTTAGACAACCCCTTCGCCTGGTCTGCTACCTGTAGCTTAAGCACATGTACGATGCATCTAGAATATATGTATGCAAAGGTATGCCTTGTGCATTTTCATAGAAACTGGCCCAATGATGGGCTCGTTTGTTCAATCAATCATGTCGGGGAACTATCCTACTTCTCCCGGCTCCAATGTTTCTCGGCTCTGTGATGTTGGTGCCTTTTGCAACCCTGCACAAAGGGGAAAGGAGGGTCCTATACATTATGTACCGTACATAGTTGCAGCATCTTATGGGTTGGGAAAGGATGCAAAGAACAGACCAGGAGGTATTGTCGCTTCTGATGATGAATCAGACGCCCGAGGCCAGACATGTATAGCCGGCGTGTACAGTTCGATATGGCGTGCGGCCCCCGGTGTGCAAGCGTCGCATCTTCAGCCTTGATCTTTGTTTCTGGTTCTCCGCTTTAGAACCAGATGTGATAAGGTGTTGCTCCTGATTCTGATTGATCATCGTCAGCATGAGTCTTTCAATGGGGTGGGCCCTTGAATCCTCAAGACTTCATTCATCGATCAACATTGTCTGGTTTTCTTGAACTCAGAGAGCTCAACATCGCCGGCCAACATTTCTGAACATTCCGAAATACAACGCTTTTGACTCGCAGGCTTAACTTCCTTCTTTTCCTGCTTCGGTTGGGCCAGAATTGAAGAGAGAGGCAAGGGACGCAGTGCCAGCGTTTTGGCGAGGTGCGAAGTTCACAGCGTGATACCTTATTCGGAAGTCTACGGCATGGAGCCCAACAGACGGCGGGACGGCGGGGGCATCACGGCAATCGTTTTAACAAAAGCGAGCGGCCCCTAAAACGCCGGTTGGCTCTATCTCATATGACCCAATCGCAAAGAGGTCCCTTTGCCTTGACGGATCGCCGCTCGATCATCGGCAATGAGCAAGGCTACTGCTTTTGGAAAATGATGAAAGCGTCCCAAGAGCTTTATTATTTGCAAGCGCATACTGCCCAGCTTCTACAGATGTTTTCCGCAACCCGTCAGTTGGGAGAGGCAAGATGATGCAAGGTCTGTCCAGCGGACAAGATCCCCCGCAAGATTCTGCAGACCGCAAAGTTGTGAAGAAAAAGCCGGAGAGAGTCGCGAAGCTGTGCAGTCCCCTCACAATCGAGCCAGCTTGGGCAGTGTCGGACCAAGCCAGTCAAGAGGCCACTTT
>CAUJNA010000957.1:187500-225000 GCA_963377175.1 Effrenium voratum
CTTTGACCAACCTCATTATATAAAGATGGAGGTGGAAAAAGGGGTGCATTTCCCAAGCATCAGTTCGAGGAAACGTGTTTTGTTCTTACCAAGAGAAAATGTGTTGTTCATCAAGCGGGAAGTACCATATATATAATATTATACATAATATGCTACCCCCCCCCCTCCTCGCGCCTGAGACCCACCTTGCAGATGCAGAGCAGACCCTTCAGCGGCCTTTGACATAGTGGCAGAAATGTTTCCTTAAGAAAGGTCTGAAAGGAGTTCCCATTCTTAGTACAGTCCAAATTGAGAATTCGAACTGGATTAATTAGACGCAACAACAAGCTTGTTTTTCCTAACTAGATTCCATTCGAATGTTCACTAGAGTCCAATTAAAGTCCTGCTTGGAAAAACACATAGCATTTTCAAAGTACTGTTCAAGATGATTGTCCGAAATAATTATATTAAATTCCAAAAAGTGACCTACTTGGAAAGGAATTCCCATTTGAAATATCATTCGAAATACAATGTCTAGTTGATGTTTATTGAAGCTCCTGCTTTGCCAAGCGTTTCTATCCAAATGCTATTGCAACATAAGAACTTCATGTATATTATAATTGAAACGCTACTTGACAAGGAATTCCCACAGGCATTCAAATTGAAAAAGGATTCAAGATGAGAAGTCCAATTGAACTCTAAGGAATGTCCGACTTAAACTTAAAGCCTTGCAATTTAAAGTTGCAAGCCAATATGCTGAAGTTTGTCCTGTTTTCTTGATTCCTTTCGGCTTTCAGCTTGTCTTTCCTCGCTGGATGCTCATATGTATGTATACATGTTTATGTACATAGCTTTATACATGTGTATGTATTATATATATATATATATATTTATAGATGTCAAGGTATATCTGTATTCGTCTATACATATATATATACAATGATGTATGTTTGCCTCCGAAGCGAAAGGGTTAGGTGTCAAAAACAGCTCCCGAGCTGACGGCCCGGGAAGAGCGGCCCAACCAACGACAGACAGAGTTCATTTGTGCCCCTGCAGATTCCCCGGCGAGCATTGCCTGAAACTCATGTGTCCCTTGCCCTTTGGTGAGAAACCAGCACGGCAAAGGGTGAGTTGGAAGGGGATGCAAGGAATTCGTGCACGGGACAGGACTCACCTATCAGACTTACATGGCGCTGAAATGCATTCGCAGTTGCGTGTAGCATTGTTCGGACAGTTCTATTGTTTGGCGAACTGTTGCAAGTCAGTTTTAGGGACTGGGTTGTTGCTAATTAATGGTTTTGATACTCACCATCTTCCTCCCGGGATGGGAGGAAACCAGCACCAGCTATGGCATCGTGCTTAGGTGCCAAACCTTGCCCTTAGGTGCCATCTGGCGCTTGCATCTGTAGTCGGAATGCCCAAGGCCTGCCAGCCGTGCGAATGGCGCGTATTTTGTCGCCTTGTACGGATCGCTGCACTGGTGTGCCCTTGCCCTAAGTTGGGTCGGTGTCCTGTTGGTAGGGCTTTCCCCTCAAGCAAGTTCAAGGAAATGCTTGACAGTTTCCTCAGGCTCTGGGAATCCTGGCGGCTGGCAGGCCGTCGGCTGATTCAATCAACCTTGAAAGGTTGAGCATGTGCATGTTATGGTGCAGGGACCTGCTGTCCAGGCGGCTTTCAAGAATTTGGTCGGGCCAGCGCAACAGCTCACGTAGACGCCAAGTCCGTCGCCTGTTCCAAGCCGGGAGATTCCTTTGACATGCATTGTTCCTGACGTCGGTGGCCCTGACCAAACCTAGCGCAAGTCTCGCTGTCAAGCCAAAAAGGCGGGCCATTCGGAATAGAACACATCACAATGAATAGTAAAAGTGCTTGTGCACCAGAGAAAGGCGCGCCGATGTGCCCTCAGCAGTCCGATCCATTGGCCGTTCGCATCCTCAAGGCTTTATTTGCGGACCAGCCAAGCAACGTAACATGGCCTGTTTTGACTCCGTATCTTGAATCCATTGAACACAAACCCCCACTACTACATACTATATAAACTTGGATGCCTTTAGCCGATGCCCAGTTTTTTGGATTTTGTGCTGGTCACCGACCCAATCGCCAGCATCGCATCCAGCCTTGCAATAGAACAAATGTGCGCGAAGAGGCGAGCAAGCGCTGCCAAGCGCAGCCAAAGGGACGCTTAGGAGCAAAGAACAAGAGTGGAGAGCACCCACGTGCAAAATGGGTTTGGGTTTGAGGAATTGGGCAAACGAAGCATGCAGAGGCAACAATCTCGTGAGAGAGAGCTGTGGTTCCTAGTGGAGATTGAGATACGATTGGCAGCTCTTTTGGCCTGAGTGGTGGATTCATCTTCCGAGATGAGTTGCCAGGCAGAGACCCAACCTCCTCATCACGGGCACGCCCGGAGTTGGCAAGACCACCTTTTGCGAGGCATGTGTTGGCCAGTTCCAGTCTTTTGATAAAGCGGGCTCCGAGCAAACAAGGAGCCCTTACGAGTTGATGCATTTGGCCAGACCAGATAACTTTTCAGATGCAGCACGTGGCCTATTGCAGACTTACCTTGCAGGAATCTTGCGGTTCAAGTCTTATTGGATGGGGCACCCCACTCCTCAAATTGATGCTCACTTCTAACACGTTGAGTTTGTGTTTAGTCGCTTCCTGTGAGGACTCTTGCTCTTGGAGATTGCCCAGCTCTCCCACTCATCAGCTTGATATCCATGACTGGAAAGTCATAGTGTTCCACATCAGCGTACTGTCCAGAATCGTCTTCACCCCTGGAAAATGCAAATCTGATTGGCCATCCTCGTGCAGAGGACATGTTAGACTCAGGCCAGCGTAGCGCGTTCTGACATCCGAGGCGCAATAGGTCACTGCTGTTTGCAGTAGGCCCTTGTTGCACGTGACGCCTTGCGTGCCGGATGTGTTTGGCGCGAGCAAAGCAAACATTGTGCGTGGCGCTACTTACCTCGTTGCTCATGCCATGGCTTTCTGCCTGAACAGCCGGTGGTTGAAGGAAATGAGTCAGGGACCAACTCGGAATAGGTGCTGCCGCCCTTGATTCTTTTCTGCGATTTGGGTCAACACCTTTAGTGCCAGATTTTGAGTAAGTCATTCGAGCTGAGCTTTGAAGATGTTCCGATGCGAGCCTGCGGGGGCCTCTCTCGGTGGTTTTATCGGTACTTGTGGTATTGGTAGGGGGGGTGAATGGTGACAGATCTTATTTGGGACCCGAGGGACGGCACTTTTCAGGCCTTGGCGTCCAGATCCGGCCTGCAGCATGTCGAGGAGGGCCGTGTGGTCGCTTAAGATAATGTCCTTGTTGCTGACATTCACCTGGTAAATGAGAGTATATAATTTGTGAGAAGGACAGTCAATCAGGAGTCAATCAGGAAATAACTCTTTGTCTCACCTCCCCCGGCTCCAGCATTTTATGGTAAGTGGGCTGTGGCTCTGGGCATTGGCTCACTGGACCTTCGAAGATCTTAGGAGAAAGAGGGAACCGAATTGGCCTTAACCATTTCCCATGGGGAACACCAGGCTTCCCGTGTTGATCCTACGCGCCATGCTTCATGTCGTGCAAGAGCGGGTGGAGCGCTGCACACATACGCTGCACATCTTGATGCCGGGCTGCATCCTCCGAAGTTTTTATAATAATCTAGTTTGGTCGTGTCATTTGGCAAGCAAATCAATTGTGAGCCAGCAATGCCCCTTCATTACTCTCGCTTTCCCAGCAGACGTTGGGGACTTTGTCCTGGGGTCTTGTTTGGCTGGGAAATCGGGCAGGGCTTGAAAGAAACAACCTGAACCCCGAGCAGACCCCGAGTGTGTTTGCTGCAGCAACCTTTTGGCTTACCTGAGCAAGTAGGATCAAGCAAGTCTTCTGCCTTTGAATCGGATCCCTTTGCCAGGTGAGCAAACTGGTGCGGGAGAAGCGGTCCAAAGCCTCAGATGGGTCAACTTCGGTATGTGATTCAAAGAGCTCCGTGAAAGACGATTTGGAGCGACCTCTGACCAGAATTCCTGGCATGTCCCAAATCACGACACGGAAACCGCATGCACTTGATCATGAACTCAAATGTGGGCGTCACGCACGCACACCGAAACGCGCGCACAGACAGACACAGACACAGAGACACACACACAAACACAAACACAAACACAAACACAAACACACACACAAACACAAACACAAACACAAACACAAACACAAACACAAACACAAACACAAACACAAACACAAACACAAACACAAACACAAACACAAACACAAACACAAACACAAACACAAACACAAACACAAACACAAACACAAACACAAACACAAACACAAACACAAACACAAACACAAACACAAACACAAACACAAACACACTTATCTCGAGAGGCTTCACTAGCCGAGATGCAAAACGCAGTCAGTAAAAATGCTTGA
Source organism: Effrenium voratum (assembly GCA_963377175.1). Lineage (NCBI taxonomy): Eukaryota > Dinophyceae > Suessiales > Symbiodiniaceae > Effrenium > Effrenium voratum. The sequence continues at coordinate 191,912 of CAUJNA010000957.1, forward strand.
ATGCAAATGCAAATCAACAGGTCACAACATCGACACCGAACAGGAAGCAACAGCGACAAACAGAAACCGCAAAAGGAATTTCTCATCACTGCAGGTACGTGGATTCTGCGTCCAGAATCCATATCAGCACTGATGGAAGCCTCTTCGTTGGGCCGTCACTTCCATGCAGTGGACAGCCCCCCTGCTGCTTAAAGTTTTGCGTCCGTGCTCCAGGACGGTTCACACACACAAGGCCCCGAGTGGGGCGAGCTCACTTATGCAAGGCCCATTGAGTCTTGCAATCTTCGACTGTGCCGGAAAGTCTCGTGGCGATGACAGACCATGCAATCTTGGCCTTGGTATTGATCTTAAGCGAACGGAGGAGATCAATCTCCCCCTCAGTCCAAGGTTGCGGGGCTTCGGGATCAGCCCCAGGAGCGGCATCAGTCCTGGTCGATGGGGTAGCTTCGCGTTGTCCACGGGTAGGTTTGGATGCCATAGAGCGTGAGGAGGTCTTGTCATGTGTGCGGCGAGCTCGTTTTTTGTCAGGAGGAGACGGTGGAGTGGGTGGAGCCCAATGATCAGGAAATTGTTCATCATGATCTGCGAGAAGTTGTTCGCCATGATCTTCAGGAAGTTGTTCATTAAGATCATCGGGGGGGGCCAGGAGAGGTGTTGGTGGTGAATTGGTCATGTCCTCTATGGTGAGAATGAGTGGAGCTTCCGGTGCGAAATCCGGACCCTCAGTGAACTCGCGAATGGTGGCGATGCCTTGCTGGGCAATGCCGAGGATGAGTTCAAAGTCTTGAAGCAGCTGGCGTGCTGTGTCAGGATCCATGATCGCAAAAGGTTTTATGTCAAACGGCTGCGGTGTGAAAACAGGTCATGTGGGAATCTTCCGGTGGACTAAGAGTGAAAAAGTGGGTGCAATCTCAAATAGTGGCAAGGGAAGGCCGGTGCGTTTTTTCTTCTGTAAGGTGAAACCGTGTTGGTGGTACAACTTCTTCAACACTGTGAGATCGTGATCTCGCTGAAACTCAGGAAAGGAAACCCGGCTGATCAGCGTACGTCTGGAGTAATATCCAGATTCCTTGTGCATCATTGGTGCGGCCGACTTGATGGAGAGCATGTTGTGCTTCTCATACGAGGGGATGAAGGAGATGGCGCCGCACTCAAGGTCTAGTCGAAAACCCAAGAAATCCAGGGCGGCTTCTGTCTCCAAAAGGATGTCTCCTCCGTAGAAGTGTTCGTCACACACGATGTGGGCTGCCGGAGTCGAAAACCATCTAGGGGTTGCGACCACGAGCCTGTTGTCCACATAGCGGAGCAGGAGGGTGTCTTCAAAGGAGCGAGGTCCCGAAGTAGGATGGGTGTTGGCCCAAATTTGCTCGGCGACCGCAATTACCATCAGGCATAAAGCAGGAGATGCGGGGGATCCCATCGGGGCCCCGCGTGTTTGCCTGAAGGAACGGAAGCCGACAGAAAAGATCTGCATGTCAAGGGTAGCTTGAATGATTTCGGGGATGTCGTCAAGCCACAGAGTGCGTTGTGCTGGCTTGTGTCGGCGACGGCGTCCGTTGTAGACGCGGGTGGTGGAAGAGGTGTCGAGTGTGTCCACAGTGAGGTGTGTGGTGGTGGAATGTGGTTGCCGCTGTCGGTACCAAGTCAAAAGTAGACGCCAGGCTGCTAAGAAGCGGTCTTTGTCAATGGAAGTGAAGAAGCCAGAAAGGTCCTGGTTTCGACAGTCCAGAGGGGTGTGGCCGAGGCGGAGAAACTCATGCAAAGACCGCATGAGATCGAAGAGGTCGCCGCCCGAAAATGCGTCTGGGCAAGCCGTGGCAACCATGCTGTGGAGCAGTTTGGCGAGAGCGTCAAGCATGGGCTTGGGTTCAGGTGCGGCCTCGAATGCTGGTCCAGTTCTTCTTCCTCTTGGGGAGGATGTAGGCAGTCGCTGGCCGTCCGAAGCCGGTCACGGCCCATGGATAGCGACCGCGGAATCTGCGGACGATGCTTTCCCGTTGCCGTTGATGGATCTCAATGGAGGGGACTCGCAAGGGGGCAAAGATGGCAGGATCCGTGAGTGTGGCGTCCAGCATCTTGCCGTACACAGCGGGGCAATAGAGCATGAGTCGGGAGTCCGCATGATCTTCGCAATGGCGGACAAGGGGCTCCAGGGTTGTTAGAGCCTGTTGAACATGAGCATGTAGAAAGTACTGTTGTGTGTGAGGAAGGTGGAGGTCGAAATGGAAATCGACAATAGTGGAAAGGGTTGATGGATCAAGCGAGGGCAGGTTGTTGGTCCTGGCCCAGTGGTGAAACGCCTGAGTCAGACGATTCATCAAGACCCCGCGTGGAGGAAAGAAGGAGTTTCGCATCGAACCAGAAAGCATGCTGACTATGTCGGGGTCGAACAACTCATGAGTGTTGGAGCCAGAAAAAAGAAGGTGTCCCTCATGCTTCGGGAGGGATGGGTGTCGCTTGGCGAGGTCGGTACATGTGCAGGACAGCTCGCGAGACTCCAGGTTTGAGCTGCCTGGAGGTGTGAGAACAAGGCACTGGATAGTTTCCGGTGTGCCTTGAAAACGATGCGTGGTTGCGCCACATGAAACGGTAGAGCACTGCGGGTGGTGGATCTGACAAACCCGCGGAGCTGGGTCAAAAGCAAAGTCCGAAAGGAGGAATGTGCGAAGAAGGGCGCGAGCGTCGGCCTGGAGGGGCCGGGTGGAATTAGGCCCCGGAAGCGCAGGCTAGATCGAATGGCAGAGATGCATGCCTGGTGGTGTGGTTCAGGTAAGTGTGTAGCGATGCGATGAAGGATGTATAGGGCAGCGTGTGGGAAGTCTCTGCTCCGTATGTAACGGATGGCATCGAATCGTCGTAGGGTGTTGCTGCCAAGATCGCCCAAAAGGCGCCACAAGTCCAGGCGGTTGCTCATGCGCTTGGCCAGGAAAGCTTGTTGCAGAGCGATTGGTAGTCGTAGTCTGCGACGCTTTCGCCAAATGGTGGCAAAGCCCGTGCGTGGCCGAAAATGTCTCTCGATGAAGCCAAAATTGAGAGACGGTTGCAGTTCCTGAATGTAGAGCTGCTCAGTGGCGAAGAGGTCTGTTGCTGGGACGGCAATGTGGATGGGCACTGAAGTGTAAGAGTGGAAAACACCGAAATGCGCCCACCATCGAACGGCCAGCTCGGCGTTGACCAAATGGTGTCGTTGAACCTGAAGTAGTTTGCGGAATCGGCTGTGATCCCGAGCCATGAGAGAGGTGCGAGTTGCACCGACATAGAAAAAGGTTTGCCATTTGGGATGGCTGGTGAATCTCAGATAAACCGCGGAAGGGACAAGCTGAGATGAGAAATCAGAAGCGGGGGAATCCAGGCCGAGTCGGGCAAGCAGGGCCAGAGCCACACGAGAGATGGCAAACGTCAAGTAGCTGAAGCTGTGCGAGTAGCCAGGAACAAAAGTGACGTGCGGTGACGTCGTCGGTTGGGAAGAACCGGAGAGTGAAACGGAGGACAGCGAGAAATTGGCGGCAGTGGTGTTGCCAAAAATTGTGTTGCTTGGCTGTGCGTCGTTGTCGGTGTGCTGTTGAGAGTCACTGGTAGAAGTGGCTTGCAGCGGCCAGGATGTGGCCCAGGGCCGATGACCCTAGTTTGGATAGGGTTCGCACTGGTACGCCCCAGAGCACGGCGGCTCGTTCCAGTTGGGCTCTGGTGTCGGAGTCCAGTGTAGCCGCCCATTTGGCGCAGTCGTTGGACCAGCGTTCAAGGGTCTGCTTGCTTTCTTTGCTGATCTTCTGGGAAGTGATCCATGGACTTTGGTGTCGGATATGTCTTGCTGGTGAGCCATTGGCAAACGTGGAGGGGGTTGGAGCAGGTCGCAAGGCTCCTTCCAGGTGGGCGGGGAGGGGAGGGGAGAAGCCGCCGGGGTGCCGCCGTGGGTGGGGGGCGGTGCCGCCGTGGGTGGGGGGGGCCGGGGGAGAAGGGGAGTCGTCAGCGGTAGGGGGAGGGCGGGGGAAACGTCAGGCAGTGGGGTGTCAGACGTAGTGAACCGTGGCCGCTTCATGCCGAAGTCCAGAAGGGAGGCCTGAGAGGAGTCAGCCGGGCGCTTGCCGGATGATGTGGGTGTAGGGGGAGGTGAAGGCTGTGCGAGTTGGCTGCGTGCGACGGCAAGCTGTTGCCGGAGCTGGAGGATGGTGGCAGCTGAAGCTGGGTCAGTCGTAGTGGTGGGTCGTAGGGAGATGAGGAAGTCGAAGATCTTGCTGGTTAGTAGCTTCATGGCTGCTGGTTTGGTGGTCGAGGTGCCCGATGTCGTTGTCGGATTTGGCTGAGTAGCCCAGCGGCGAAGACTGACTCCGGCATCGACTTTGCGACAACGATGCGTACCTCACCTCCATGGGCGAGGTGGCGCAACCACCAGCTGTTCCACTGTTCGTGCAGGAAGTTGAGGAGGGAAATGCGAGCGATGTCTTGTCCCTCAATGCCCAATTGCCGGGTGAACGCGGTATGCGTTATGACCTTGGGCAGGTCGTACCCTGCGACGCGGGTGGTGTCGTAGTGATCGTCGTCGGGGTTGAACTCTGCTGGTGTTGGGACTGAGTGGAGGGGGCGAAGAGCAGGAGGGGGTGTGGCCGTCGAGGCGGTGGAGGGAGGGGAGAAAAGAATGGGCGCCGCCGGGAGGAGGGGGGAGAAAGCCGGTGAGGTAGGGAGTTGGAGGTGTAGTCGGTGGTGTCCCAAGGCCCCAACAGGGCCCCGCACGGGGTTTCGGCCGTGTTGTTGCCGTACATGTTGCCATGGTGGTTGGATGCAGCAGGGTGAAGGTTGCTGTGGGTAGTTTTGCCTTTGGAGCATCGGTAACAAGCCTCGAGGGGGTTGGAAAGCCATGAGAAAACACAAGGGAAAGGGGCCAAGTTCGAACCAAAGGCTGGCAAACGGCAACCAAAAGGAAGGGTCGTATGGCGAACGACCAGTCACTGAAAAGGCAACAAAGCAAACAAACCGTGCATCAGTTCTTTTCCCAGTCACATGGAATATGGTACGGTTCGCGCCCCGCTACGCCACACAACACCTCTCAGCATGGCGTACTTGGAGTGAAGGCACCACTTCTTGCCTCTGCGGCATGCAAAGTGGCGCCGCATGTTGTGCTGGTCCTCGTGGCTTCCCCCGGACTCCAAGATCTTGTGCTGATTGACAGAGCACAGTTCCCCAAAAGCGATGGCCCCAGACTTTCCGATGGTGAAGTTCTGGCCTAACGTGTCGGGATTGCAGGCTGTGGGAGTGGCCTGAGCGTAGCATCCAAAGCTCGGGTAGTCATGGTTCTCAGGCCTCCATGCAGCAGGCCGGATCATGTTCTCATAGGACATGCGGCGCATTCGATCCGGGCATGACAGCGTGATGGGAAGCTGTGCCGGATCCAGCTTCCGGGTGCCCGCCAGCGACCGGCCAGGGGTGTGGTCGGGGAAACCAAGTGGTGGCGAACACCATGCCATGTGATTCCCGTCCCCGGAGATGGTAGAAGCTGGGGTCGAACGCTACGGGCTCATCCACGTCCATGGTTCGCAGTTCCCAGCATTCTGCGAGGAGGTCGGCATGTGAAGGTGGCAAGGCAGGGTCCAGGCTCCGTCAAACTGGCCTGAGATGTCCAAGGCTGGAAGCGGGTCCAGCTCCCCCAACTCCCTAGGCGTGGGAACTCGCATTGGGTCAGTCTTGGCTGTGTCCATGACGCTTCGCCATAGATCAAGCCACCGGTTGTCGGAGTTTGTGTTGAGCTCTGCCTCCGACGGAGGGGGATCCAGGTCTTCAATGTCATCCAAGGGGTGTTGGGGGGAGGGTTGGGGAGGTGCAGGGCGGGGAGGGGGGGTTGGGAAAGCCGCCGCGGGTGCAGGGGTAGGGGGCATGCTGGCGTTGTTGCGGCTAGCACGGGATGGGGGTTGCGGTTGTTGCCCAGGTTGCTGCTGTGGCCAGGACTGTCGCTTGTCCTGACTGCTCCAGTTGCCTGTGTTGCTGGTGCTGTGGCGGTGCTTGCTCCAGCGGCTTGTACTGTGGCTCTGCGGTGGGTGTCCCCACGATTGGTTCCACCAGCGTGGAGAGGACGTCGGTGTCCCATCCGGAAGTGCGCCGGGAAGTGGAACCTTGGGAGGGGCTCGATGTGGAGCCGTGGTCCTGGGTGTGGGGGAGTGTCGTTGGGAGGACCTGCGCCGGGGGGAGCGTGAGCGGAGGGAGATGGGGTTGCGGTGCGATCGCCTGGAGCGGTGGTGGGGCCGTGAGGGGGAATGTGACCGGCTGGAGCTGCGTGCTTGCCGGGTGGTGTGTCGCCGTGGCGACTTGTCGTCCACGGTGATGACTGGTGTGGGAGTGTGAGTGGCGGTGTCGTCTGTGACGGGAACGGGATCTGCGGGAGTGGGACTGGGGACGAGTGTCCGTGGGATGTGGGTTGGTCGAGGAAGCGGCGGCAGGAGTCGTAGCAGCTGCATCGGCTGCGCGTGCCGGCTGAGGCTCGGGCAATGAAGATGGCATGCTGCTCTGAGCCATGAAGGGCATCAGGGCGCCGGATGTCGCGTTGCCAAAGTTAGAAGGCCACCGTAGGGCATCACGGACATCGGGTTGCCAAAGTTCGGGAGGCCACCATAGGGCATCATGGAAAACGGTGCAAAGGGCCGGCCGCAATGCTTTGCAGGAGCGAATGCATCATGTCATAGAGCTGGTGTCCAGCCATCTCGCAAGGGAGAGAGAGGGTTGGAAAGAGAGGGAAAGACAACTGCGGCATGGGCAGGCACGATGTAGCAACTGATTCACACATGACCTGTGCCTCAAAAAAGGTGCCTTGTCGGTCCAACTCATGTCAATGCAGGTGTCGCTTGAACGTGAAAGTGAATTGAACTGATCAGAGTCAGTGCAGAGCATAAACCGATGAACTGCAAAGTCGGTGTTTGACCGACCTGTCCCTTGCACATGCGGCAGCCTAGCCGAAACCTCATGAGAGCTGCCTTGTTCAAAATGCAGGCAGTGCAAGCAGTGCAATGCGAATGCGAATGGTACCTCACCTGCAAATTCGCTGCCTTGATCATGGTCAATCGCGCTGAACTGCAGCTTGAATTTGAACGTATGAACGGTCTTCCCCTCGCAGGGGGCTCCCGCATGTGGCGAGTCCAGCCCACAGCGCCATGTCGGACAGGCCGTGGGTAAACACACTTATCTCGAGAGGCTTCACTAGCCGAGATGAAAAACGCAGTCAGTAAAATGCTTGAATGCAAATGCAAATCAACAGGTCACAACATCGACACCGAACAGGAAGCAACAGCGACAAACAGGAACCGCAAAAGGAATTTCTCATCGCTGCAGGTACGTGGATTCTGCGTCCAGAATCCATATCAGCACTGATGGAAGCCTCTTCGTTGGGCCGTCACTTCCATGCAGTGGACAGCCCCCCTGCTGCTTAAAGTTTTGCGTCCGTGCTCCAGGACGGTTCACACACACACACATTCGTTGATGATGGGCCTTTCAAGCGGTCCATGTGTGGCTACACAAGGTGTGCAAGCAGCAAAAAAGGAACCGACTACAAGTTGTTTGCCGACGTCCAGAGCTTTATTTTGCTAAGGTCCTTGCACATGACTGCACAACCGACATTCCAGCATGCAAGTCCAGCAGCTGTCAGATCATAGGTGTATTTAGATGACGGAGTTAGGTATTGTGTTTCTCTAAATCGTATGCTGCGCGCAGCACTGTTTTGAAGGGAAGAGTGGACGAAGCTAGTCTGCTTTTGACAGCCACGCAGTACCTTCAGTTGGTCATGTCTCGTGAGCAACCCAGTGTACAGCCAGCACAAACAGACGCCCTTGGCTGAACGCAAAATTCCGCATCCTACTTTCAAGCAACTGAGCACAATGAGCGTGACGGAGTTCTGATCTTCTCAGACCTCCAATGGTGCTGGTTTCTCCTCTTGGAGAGGGTGCCCCTTGCAGATCAAGTACAGAAAAACAAATCCCGTGGTCATTGCCCAAGCTTGGGACGGGAGCGGCCTTCCGACCGGGTCGAAGGTTGTATCGAGAGTGGGATGACGAGCTGGCACCCGCGGCCAATTTCTCGTATGCGGTGCAACGTGAGGGGAGAATGAATGTTAACCGAGTGGAAATTGCCTGGATGGCCTGTTAAAGTGTCGGTTAAAGACAGCAACTAGGGTGTGTAGGTGATTGTTTCATTTGCTGCATTGCTTTCTAATTGGAGATGTTTCCTCTTCCGTTGAGTATGCCTGTTTGAATGTGTTGGTCGTGGTTGGCTGTGGGGATTGGCAATAAATTGTTGGTCAGCGGTGACGTGTTGGGAACTGCGGCCAATTCCTTTCAAGGGCATAGGTATGTGGCTGGCAAGCCTACTGCCTTGCAGGTACCCAAGGCCGCCCGTGTTCATCTGCGAACTTTCCTGTTTCATGATGTCCTTCCGAGACCAGTGTTCACAACGTTTAGCGAGCCGATCAAGGCAGAGAGAGATGCAGGCGTGTCCTTTGTTGGCAGCGGACATGTTGAAGAACTACTGCAGGCGCCAGTCAAATATTTTGGGTGAGGAACAATCCTGGTCCCAGTATCGCAACTCCGCCATGATTCGCACTGTTTTGTTTGCGTCAAACGGGAAGGCCCTTTTTTGGATTCTGGGACCACATGTGTCATGGATGCACTTGCCATTCAGTCACTAGCCAGGATTGCAGCATTTTCGATGAAGAGATGGCACCTTGGAAGATTAAGCCCGTGTGAACTGCACATGGGCCCCATAGGGAGTTTGTTCATGATCGAGTCCTTTACTCTGCAGCGTTGTTGGAATTTGTACGTTGCGTTTTACTTGGCGGTGCCCCGGGACATTCTGCTTGAGACAAGCCCGACTTTCATGGTGATTGCCATCAAAATAATGGATGAGTGCACCACAAGCCCAGAGCCTTCGTGCAAGTTCCACAGTTCGGGGAGTAGTAATTAGTTTCAGATGTTTCGGCAAAACCAGATATACCGAAAAGGGCATGAGGAAGCACGCAACACCAGCTGGGTGGTTCCTTGGAGATGCTCGATTTGGTCAGCGAACGAGGTGCAAGATGCTCTGGAGCCCCTGCTGGACGGGAAGGGGGAAGCAGAACGCATAGCATAGGTCTGAGGTCGCCTGACAGGAGAGAGGAGGCTGCTTGCTTGACTTCCATTCCTCGAGCTTCCTGGATGCTTAGAGCTCAGGTCCGGGTCAGTTCTGTGCACAGCAGAAAGGATCCCTTTGGTCGTGGAAGGCACGATCGCTACCTGCTCCCAAAGCTTTAGGAAAATGACTTCGACCTGGTCATTGTTCTTCGAGCGGACACCAGCGCAGGGGTCTCAGAAACGTTTCAGAAGGACGTGCAAGAGCTGCCGAAGCAGCCAAGGTTTTGTATGACCGCTTGGAAAAGAGGCATTATCCTGAAAGCAAGATCAAGCAGAATGTTGAGGCGCGCGTGAACCGCAACACAACGGCTCTTTGTTGGGCTGTTTTGAAAGATCTTGCAAGCCTCGTTGTAAGGCTGAGATTTTCCAGAGTTGCTTAGATGAAGCGCAGGAGGTGTGGGACCCAAGTTGTGTGCCTTGTCAACGTCGACACGTCTCAGGCCTTTGAAGAGACGACGGTCAGCATTTGGGAGTTGCAACACGATACCGAGGCAAAGGGCTACCTACCGTGTCTTGAGGGGTCACGCAGTGCTGAGGAACACATGGAGGATGCTTTGGAGAGAGCGCAGCCCAGCCCTCAGCATGCCAATTGCCTTCATTGCAGTGCGATTCCAGACACCCTTGACACGCCGACTGTGTCAACTGAGGGAGTTTGTGTCAAAGTACATCTAGTGATCGCTTCACGCCAAGAAGGTTGCACTAGTTGCCAGAAAAGCAAGTGGCAAAAGCATCGGGCTTTGCAAGAGAAGTTGTCCTTGATCTTGTTTTGTCTTCTGTCGTGTGTGTGTGTGTCTGTGTTCTTTTCATTTCTCTTTTGTTTTTCTCTTTTGTTTCTCGGAAAACTGACAAGAAGCATTAATGAGTGTGTGCTCTTGTCGAGTTGCAGATGCCCATGTCAGGCTGGCAGGCACTGCAGGCCACTCGCAGCATGTCTGAATCGCACGAATCACATCAAAGGGTGAGTGTGTCGAAACTGTTTGGCTCGAATGGGAGCTGTTTCAAGAGTTCGCTCATTTTGTTGTTCAGCACTGCTAAAGCAGCGAGCTGAGCAGCCAAAGAATTTGCATTACTTCCCCCATCAATAGATTCATGTGTTTTCCCTGAGCCCGACTCTCCCAATGCTAAATTTGAATTAGCAAATGTCAAAACACTGAACCAATTCTAAACACATAGATTTCGCGTCGACTTCAGCTGCAGTCAACATCTGCGCTGCGACGCTTTTAGTCACTCACTTGAAATTGAGTGAGGGAATGTGGTTCCCAGTGGCAACGCTACTTCTTGGCCTCACCGCTTTGACCGCTGCATCTGACGCGCTTTGCCCTGCCAGCTGCACAGCTACTGTGGATGGTTCTTCTTGGCCCTGCCGCTGCTCTGCCGGAAGCGGTTCGTTCGTTTCTGACCCCTTGGTTCCGTTTTGCCAGGCGGTTGTCCATTTGTTTTTTTTAAGATAACCAGGCGCTTGGTTTTGGCAAGTGAGGCTATCACAGCAACAATTGCATGGTCAATATATCGTTCGATGACACACGCTCTTCGGCTTCAGTCGAAGACATCAATGTGGCCATCATCAACCCCTATGAGGGCGGATTGGGGGATCTTATGACGATGGTTGAGCCCTCCATCAGACAAGCGTTGCAGCAGATTGAGGAGAGTAACCTGCTGCCCGGCTATCGGCTCAATGCATACGTCGCAGATTCCAAGTGCACAGAGGCGGATGCGGCGCAAGCCACTGTTGCAGCTCTGTCCACGGGACCCAAGAAGCATATCCTCTTCAGCGATTCCTGCAGTGCGGCTTGCGAAGCAGTCAATGACGTAGCGCAGTATTGGAATGTCTTGCAGGCAGGCAACTGGGCTGGCAGGCAAGTGGTGGAGTTGGCGCTATAAGCAAATGCGCTCCGATGTTTGCTACTGGCAAAGGTTTGGCTGTTTGCGTGCCATGTCCAAAACCTGTTAAACAGCGGTGTTTTGGACTGGTCCCGCGGAACGAAGCAAAGAGCTGAGAAGTAGGGCAATGGCCAAGTCCTTGCGCGGGGAATGTGGCCCCCTGTGACACGTTGCCCCGGATGCTGGGGAAATGCAGACCTGTCAATCCCAAAAAGTTTGTAGATACTGGGGGGCAGAGTCGCTAGCCTGAGGCAGTTCGATATAGTCCTGTGTTGTATGTCGCGAAAAGGTGACAGTCACACAGGTGAATTGCTGTATGTATTAGGTGATGTGCTATTGGCAACTACTGGCAGATCCTGGCAGACCGCAACCAGGACTTTGAACATGCAACCAAGACATCCCCAGACAGCCCAACCGCTGTAGAATCCCACCGAGGCAAGCAGCATTGTGAACGCTAGGGATTTGCGCAATAGACCAAGACAAAACGCAAAGTTCACGCATTTGAAGGCAAAACATGGGAACGAACACAAGGTGTTCGATTTTGGGGCACCGTGCAAAGATCAGCGAAGGCAAAAGTGGCTTGTCGAAGACCATGCTCTCATTTGCATTATCATTGGGACGCGAACCATGGCGAAATCAGTTGATGACTACGAACGCCCACCCCAAATGGGAAATGCTTTGCTGTTGCATGGTTTTGGTGGGAAGCCCATGTCGGATTTGGCAGGTAGGGCCTGGCTGTATCTCAGTGAGCCTGAGCAACGCAGAGCGTTACCCTTTCTTCACGAGGAGCCGTTGACATGCGTTTTTTTTTTGAGGTGTTGTGAGGTTTGCGCCTTCAGATTACTTTAGATGGATCTTCATTCAAAAGGTTCTCTTGAGGTTTGGCTTGGGCTTCCCTAATTGGCTTCCTTTGCAGGGGATGTTTCCCACATTGACGGATCCATTGCGTAATTCCAAGCAACTCAAGCTCTGGTCAAAACGCTACTCTGGTGCATTCCTTGCATCCAATAGCTATGTTGCACAACACAGAGACACACACAGACACATACACAGACACAGACACGCGCACGCAGGCACACGAGCACGCAGCCACGCAGGCAGGCAGGCAGGCACGACGCAGGCACGAGCCACGCAGCCACGCAGCCACGCAGGCAGGCAGGCAGGCACACACACACACACACACAGCACGCGCGTGCGAGATCTGGCACAGTTTAGCATAGTTAGTATTGCATATGCATCATAATAACAGAATGGGAACCCAGGGTTAACAAGCTTCTGCTTGATTAACAGGGGTGGCCTGCCTATTTTTGTATTTAGTTAGCTGTAAAGCGCTTTGCAGATTCTACTTGCCTGTGCAAGTGCATGCGCTCAATCCTCACTCATGGATTCTATCAATAATTTGGGCCGAAATAATGGGTAGATAGAATCAACTGAAACCATTTCGTAGTCAATAGCGCAGTCCCTGGCCCAAACCTGCCTGCAGGTTCTAACCTCGCTTCGGCCCCAAACAGCCCCTGAGGGTCGCGGGTTCGCTTCGGTCCTAGTTGCTGGCTCGCTTCGGTCCTAGTTTTCATCTCGCTTCGGTCCTAGTTTCCTTACTCGCTTCGGTCCTAGTTTCTTCGCCGTTGACTATGGTGTTTGAGAGGCAACATCCTTGTCGACCCCACCCCACCCGGCATGTCTTGTTGTTAGATGTTTGAGAGGCAACATCCTTGTCGACCCCACCCCGCCCGGCATGTCTTGTTGTTAGGTGTTTGAGAGGCAACATGCTTGTCGACCCCACCCCGCCCGGCATGTCTTGTTGTTAGGTGTTTGAGAGGCAACATCCTTGTCGACCCCACCCCGCCCGGCATGTCTTGTTGTTAGGTGTTTGAGAGGCAACATCCTTGTCGACTCCACCCCGCCCAGCATGTCTTGCTGTTAGGTGTTTGAGAGGCAACATCCTTGTCGACCCCACCCCACCCGGCAGTTCTTGTTGTTAGGTGTTTGAGAGGCAACACCCTTGTCGACCCCACCCCACGCGGCATGTCTTGTTGTTAGGTGTTTGAGAGGCAACACCCCTTGCGTGTGTCCTGTTGTTAGTGCTCAAAAAGCTATCTTCCACTGCGCCTGAAGTGATCCAAAAATTGCGACAGAAGTGATCCGCAAATGCTCAAACTACGACCAAAGTGAGTGGATTTCAGCTGCGACCAAAGTGATCCAAAAACTGCGACCAAAGTGACCCCCCCGCCGCCCCTGAGTGCCTCACTCTTGCCTTGCTATTTGCTACCACTTTTGCCCACCCCCTCCTGCTCAAGTGGTTGGAGTTCCTTCTTCTGGGGCCCGTTCTTCCACCAGGTAGATATTTTAGGGTCAGCATTCTGCATGAGTTGTGAATATTATTATGTGTACCCATGTTGCATAGTCGTTGCAACAGTACAGGATTTGATGTTCCAAGTTCGCAACAAGTATGCCTGCCTTCGACGCGCTTCCTACGCATGCAAATTGCCCACCTGTGGTTCTCATTTTGCATTGCGTCACAAGAATCTAAGCCCCCAAGCTGTGCTGCGCGCAGGATGGCTCCCTCGTTTCGTTTCAATGTCCTTTCCATCTACGAGATGTTAAGGTTTTTGGGCCTCCATCGTGTGGGCATCGTTTACGGCTACCGGAGCATCAACATCTTGGCCAAGGACCTCTACCTGTCAAACATGGGAAGCCACAAACCAATTGTTTGGACTGGCTCCCCGTTTCAAGGGGTGGTTAAAGGAGTCTCACCATCGGCTGAAGGACCTGTTCCTCGCATTGATGCAAAAAGATGTGGATGACGGTAGCTACTCATGGACGCCATTGTATACCAAGCAAGTCCAAGTTTTGGATGATGCCAAAGCGGCGGTGGAGCTGGTGAGTGACCGGGACGCGCGGATCAATTTTATGGCTCTTTACGAGGCCAGAGTCTGAGAGTGTCCCTTTCAAGGGTTCTTCCCGCAATGCTTTAGAAGAAGCCTTGTTTTCCTCTCGAGTGTTGATTCCTTTAGTATGTGCCCTGCAAGGTGGAGGGATCTATGCTGCTTTGTCAGGCGTACCAGCGTCAGATCATGGCTCCCTCCTTCCTTTGGCTTGCAGCAGCCGGCCGGGGGTGAAAGATAGAGCCAGTTGAACCATGGACCCCTAGGGCAAAAGAGAGGTGCAGAAGATCTGCTGGAAATGTGTGCCTAATTGTCTCAACCCATCAGGATGGTGGAACCGGAACTACATCACTTTGAATGCTGGCACGGTGTCGTGCCCTTGCACGGCGCAGGAGTTGCATCGAGCCTCATATGCGATGATCGCCAGTGATCGTGGGCCAATGCTGAATACGGAGGATGTTCACGGCCTTTCGGGTGTGAAGCTTGCAGACCTGTACCGTGACTACACCGAGGTCTCTTGACTGGCTTACCGTTTTGGATCAAGGCGGTTTGCGGAGTGTTTGCTTCAAACACGTCGTGCTGCTGTTTCTATTCAGAGCCAGCTAGAAGCCTTTGTTCAACTGTTCAATATTTGTTTTGTCGTCAGGAATGCGAGAGTTTCGCCAATGGCAAGGGAGTTTGCAACCACCAGTGGGCTGGATACTTCTATGATGGAATCTGGCTCATTGCTTCAATCCTGCACCAATACCTGGGGAGTGGAAACAGGCGCTGGCCTCTCTCAAATTGGTTGCTTGAAAAAATGGGGGAACCCCAAGCAACTGTCTTCCTGTTGAATTCCCTTTAACATCAGCCCCTCAAAAAGTACAAACTCATTTGTAAAGTTTGTAATAGTGCGGTTGGCCACAGCTGATCAAGGGTCAAAATTCACCATGTACTGAGCCCATTCACACTCACCAAATTTCGATTGGGAGAGTGGGCTTACTCGCCAACGGCTGATGTCAGTTGCGAACTAATCGAAGGTTCACCGCGGCTCAATGAGTAAAGGTAGCAGCTATTTCACGCCCCTCCCCCCCCCCCACCAAAGTATAGTTGTGGCCTTTTTTCACTTGTGAGCCAAGACGCCGCGAGATTGGGAAAGTGCTTGGGTCGTGGCCGGCCTTCTTGGTGCTTCAAGGAAGCGAACAGGCAACGGACCATTTTGATGGATCCATGTCATATTTTAGGAATCACCCATTGGGGTATATGTCAAGTATTGGGCCCTCCAAAATGGGCGGCTCCTGTTTGGTTTTCCTTAAACCACACATACACACGCACGCCCGTTTAGCTGTAGCACTTAGACATACTTATAATGTGTGAAGGGCGGACATGGGCATACTCACCAAAGTGTAAGTAAAAGAGCTTGGCCGAAAGCCCGCACGACGACATCAGCTGCTGAACATTACAACCGTGGAGTGTTCCCACAATCCAGGCTTTCTTCAGGATTCTGGCTCAAACGAAGAAGAGGTGTCAAAAACGATGCTATCGCAAGCCCGAAGTCAGCAATGTTGTTGAGCTTTTTTTGGCCCTTGAGGTCGGTGAGTGACCTGGCTACAGAGCAGTCGCGCCAGGCTTTGTTTGACTTATCCATCAGAAGTGACTTCCTGGGTCAGACGGGACGGGTGCGCCAGTTCAATGGCGTGGATGTGGTTACTACACCCCCCTCACTGGGCGACCGCGATGGGATTGTTCTTCTGCGGCAGGTGACCAGCAACCCTGAGGATGCTTTCATCCAGCTGGCCTTCCGAACTTCCCAGGGCCTTAGTTTCAAGTCCAACATCTCATGGAGCCCAACGGACGCCACCAAGATGCTTTTCTGCCAAGGCTCCGCCTGCGACTTTGAGCAAGGCTGGATACCCGCGGATTTTTACAATGACTGCGAAGCGGGGGAGTTCTGGAGCTCGGACTTGGGGTGCTCACATTGCGCCCCCGGATTCTTCTCACCGCCTCAGAGCACAGAGCCACGGCTCGCATTTCGATGGCCTGTTGCAGATGGTTCTAAGTCAGTTTGGCTGAACGTTGATGGATTCCACTAGGAAGTTTGAGACTCGTTTACCACATCCATCATGGCCTTTTTTTTCTCCAAGGACACCTAGAGGATTTGTGTCTAAACCTTGTGATCTTGTTCTCCTGGAAGTAGAGAGATGTGAATGTGTAAGGAGAATGACGCTGAGCGTTTTTGAGTTGAATGCCCGGGCCCTCAGGGTATGCTTGCGTAAGGAGTGCCAAGAGTGCATCGAGGGCACCTACAGCAACGCGAGTGGCGCAGCAAGCTGTTCACAATGTGAGCCAGGGAAGTATTCCTGGTTGAGGAAAGCCACTTTCTGCTTTGACTGCTGGGAAGGCAGGAGAGAGACGGTAGAGGTGTCTGACATTCTGCCCATGCCTGTTGGGTTTGACACCAACCCCCCTAATCCCCCCCCCACGGGATTGACTGGTGCCTGACCGTTCTTTGCTTGCAAGCGGCAATGCCAAGCGGCAATGCCAAGCGGCAATGCCAAGCGGCAATGCCAAGCGGCAATGCCAGGCAACTTCATGAACCATTCTGGCGCCACGGATTGCTACAAGTGCCCACTGAACACCTTTGCCACCGCCAAGGGCCATGAACTCTGCCAGCCCTGCCCCCGTGGCCGCCAGACCGAGTTCGAGGCGTGGGTCAAGAAAGGTGACTGAGTGGCTGAAGGGGTGGTGGGCAGTAGGTGAGCAGGTAAATGGGCAGGTTGCGGTGCTCATTGGCTCTTCCGGCCTACAGAAGATTCTTGAGGTTCCACGGAGCGACTGCTGGATAGGGTTCCGGAGAGCAGTTGCTGGATTTTCGGGTTTTGCTTCTATGGGCAGCTCGTTTCAAAGGGTTCCGATGTGTGTTGGAGGGCTCGAAGGTGCAGAGCGGTTGGATTGTGTCCCGAGGGTTTTCGAGGGTTCCCCGAAGGGTTGTGGTGGTTGGGTGGTAACTGATGTGCGGTTCCATACGCTGAGAATACCGCCGGTTTGTTGGAGCGGCATTCGGCATTAGCGGACTCGGGTAGTGCACGTTGGGCTTGAAGGCAGGCATCTTCAAACGCATGGAGTCACGCTATGCAGCTTGGGAAGGATTTGTTCAATTTGTTTCAAAACGCAAGCAGCACGCCCTTTCACTTTGGCTAGGTGCAACCTGGTATCGGCATTGAGGCAGCGGTTGTTTTTCAACTGGTGGATAGTGTTGGCTCTCAAGTTAAGGAGAGATCTTGCACAGTGGACGTATGTTTTGTAGTCAGAGTGGCCAGCTTAAGGCACCTTTGATGCCCTTCAGTTTTGTTTGTGGATCGTTGTAGTGCATGCCAGTTCCGTTCTTCCATGCAAGACACCATTCCGATTGACAGGAGGCCCAAGGGGTTTGGAAGAAATATGTTTCCTGCTTGCCAGCCCCGCTTGACTCCGGACTCCGGCTTTGCCAGGGAGCCTCAGCAGAGGAGATGTGTAAGTGTCCAAATGGCCAGCGCGTCTCCGACGGCGTTTGCGTTGAGTGCAAGGGCTCGGAGATTTGCCAGGGAGGTGTTTTACTTGGATTTCGCCCAGCTAGATATGAGTGGATTACATCTTTGGATGCTGCAGGAAGTCAGCGGGCCAGAGTGCAACTGATCAGCAAGCTGTTTCTGTTGATCGCCGCCAACATTGAACCTGAAGAGTCTATGAGCAAGCTCCTGCTGGCTTTAGACGCTGCCAGCCAGAGCCTCCACAATGCGTTGAATGGAAACTCCAGCCTGGGAGCGATTTGGACTCCAAAAGACGGACGTTGGCCGAGTGTCTTTCACTTTTTGGTGGGCTGTACCCGGTTGAATGGTCATTTCTTGCGCCTAGGCGTCAGGTCCAGCTGCGCTTCCCGAAGGCTGAATCCCAACTTCCATCTTCAGATTGCGATTGTTTTCCTGGGACACCGGCATCTCCTGAAGCAAGCGCAGCCAGCGCTAAGATGCTCCAAGCCCGAAAGGGCCTCCCTACACGCCACAGTTGCCTCAGACGACTCTTAAAATGCTGGGTACCCAAAGGCTCCCATGGCTGGCCCCCAAAAAACCGGCTCCCAATACCCCCTGTTGGGGTGTGTTTGATCTTTTGTGGCTCTTCTTGGATCTGCCTCTCGTATTGCCACCGCCAGCACCCTCCGCCAACTCTCCTTGGAAGCAGCATTCATCACAAAGTTAACAAACCCCTCGACGGAAAGTTGCCAGAGCATGCGTAGTGTGACCTTGCGCTGCGGAAAGCTGGGGCGGGGGGAGACGCGCGCAGGCATCGCCTTGACATTGCTGTGTTTTGCTAAGTGCCACAATTGCAGCCAGATAGATGAAGGCTAGTTCGTAAAGTCCTGGCCATGAGCAGGTGTGACATCCACCCACCTAGTTCTTTACCATTGAATGGCTTGGTGTAGACCCCATGAGGACTAATGATCGCTTCCCCCGAAAGCTAAATCCCCCCCCTCCCCTCCCCGATGAATACGTATTGTTTTGGGTAAACATCTATATTTAGCAGGGTGCCAGAGATCTTTTCCTAGGCAAACGTCCAGCACTGGAGGGACTAATGTTGATACAGTCCAGGTCTGCGTGCTGAGTTTGGGCCTCTGATTTTAGTGGGTCATCGAGAAAACAAAGGAAGTGCTTGAAGTACCCCCTAGCAAACTGTGTCTGAAGTTTAGTATTTAGTGTTGTGTCAATTAAAAGTAAACGTGGGATATAAAATGTTTGGATGTCTGAACAAAGATGTTCATTAGTAGGGGTGGATCTAACAATAGGGGGAAGCAATTCGGTTTGATTCTGACTCATGGCCTGTCAAACATG
The DNA here is from genome assembly GCA_963377175.1 of Effrenium voratum. Classification (NCBI taxonomy): domain Eukaryota; class Dinophyceae; order Suessiales; family Symbiodiniaceae; genus Effrenium; species Effrenium voratum. Next base: position 210,665 of record CAUJNA010000957.1, read on the forward strand.
GGTGTGCCTAAACACATGGGCCCGAAAACTACTCATTTACCCATGCGTAAGGTGATCTCGCCGCCCGACGCGGAAGTCCAGACGGATTTGGAGTCCTACGGGAGCCACCTCGGGGCCTTCAGAACGCTGCTGCTGGGTGGATTGGAGCAGATTCGTACGGAGGCCGTCCCAGGTCATGGGGGTACCCACGGGTGCCCCGTTTCCGAGGTTGCGCCATGGTACGCCCCGTTTGCCAAAAGACGATGGCCAACTTTGAAGCGATTTGTATTATATGTGGGATAAGTTGGGATATCTTTAATTCCCCCAATGCAACATCCACTTTGGAAAAGTAGAGGGGGCTTTTACTTCGGAGCTTCACAGCGTGTGCCGAAACAATAGGAGTTGAATTCCGTGAAACGAGAACTTGCTCGGCTTTTGTTGCTTCCGATCTGAAGCGGAAGTTCGGGACACCCTTGGCGAAGCGGAGGCATGTCCCATTTTGGGGCACCCGTTACCATCACTTAAGGCGCAACGGATTTTGACAGGAATGGGGAGGGCCCGTAGTTTTGGCGGCGGAAGCTGTTCTAGACGCCTTTCGATTGACACCTACAAGTGGGGTTGTCTCAAAGCAGGGGGACCCACAAAATGGTTTGTGTTCTTTTGGCTGTTCTTTAAACCAAACCGGTGAGTGTCCCGTTTCATAATTTGCCCAAAGCTGAGCTTCCCGAGTTTGAGCCAGTCACGCGACAAGCGCCTTCATTCAGGCAAGTGATTGTTTGGTGTGTCCTTTCCTAGCAATCCGGATGAACGGTATATTCCGCAGACACATGTGTCCAGCCAATTAGTTTCGTTCCATGTTAAAGAAGTTAGCTTCCTAAGCGAAAAATAAGAGTTTACCTTTGTTCTTTTCACCAACTGAATTGAATAGCATCAGGACCCGGCAATGGCTGCTTTCAATTTGATTCCATTCGGACACACCTTAGGTTAGAAATAGGCATTGGACAGCACTTTAATTTTGCAGGTGAAGACCTGTCATCGCATGGTGCTGCTATAATCTGGTGTAGAGGAGATTGGTTTAAGGAAAGGGACACTTTCCGGGGTTCCTTTTAGAAGAGGGGCACCGCTCATCAGAAGCTCCAAAAAAGACAACAGTTGCTGTTAGGAATTCCGTGCGGTTGCCTTGTAATTTTGGTTTACCATCCTTTGCCCTCGTAAAACAGGTGGCATTGGGCACTCACCCAAGGACCGGGAAATGAAGTTCGATCTCCAGCAAATAGTAAACCTTTAGATGCTAAATCGGATTTTAGTCGAAAGCGGAGTTTGAGTAGGTTGGGGGGTCCACGTAAATCAATGCAGAAGTGTGTCTTCTGTTGAGTCGGGCGCTGCAGGGCGCTGCTTCCATGGATAAGCTGCAGGCCGTCAAGGAAAGCACCGACACCATCGCAGCAGCGGCGCAGAAGGTGGTTGACTCCCTCACCAAAGCAGCCACCAGTTCAGGCCCGCGTCCAAACGAGGTCTTTCTTTTGCCCATGTATTCTGGCACCCCCAACAAAACGGGTTACCAAGCGTTGGAGGTTATTAGGATGAGGGGCACATCGGCTGGTTCGGACATGTGAGCGCCTCCGCAGTGCTTGCTCCATCCGATGTCTGAGTGATAGCGGTTTCGCAGGTGAAGAGGTAAATGGAGTGGTTCAAGACATTGCTGGCCGGCAGCGCGCGTTGATCCAGAAGATGTGCAAGGAAGCGCTGCTGGTGTCCTTTGGGGTTTCCTTGACAGAAACGTGGGCAGCGTTTCAAAACACCATCTCCGTGTTTGAGCACTCCCACGAGGGCTTGATCTTTGGCATAGAGGCGGTGGGTATCCCTGCGTTGACGCAGATGTGCACGATGCAGCAAATGCGAGAGGTCAGCTATTACTTCTCCAGGATGCTTCAGTTTCTGAGGTTGATCACGAATGCCCAATCCAACTCAGAGAGCCAGCAGGTCGCTCAGAGTGTTGTGCGGAACATCTCCAGCCTCGCAGATCCGTTTTTCGATGCCATGGTGCTGGCGGTGCAGCTCTACGTGAACGACACTGGGGAGTGCAACCCCTTGGCCACCACCACCCGAGGTCCCTTGGATCAGTGCTTACCTTTTGATGATTTGAGCCATGGCCTATGAACCTGCCTTGAGCATCGCCATGGCCTTTCCTTAACTCAGTTGTTCAGTGTCCCCCTTTTTCCTTTTTTTTGTTGGTGGCTGCCCACTAAAAATGGTCTTCCCAAAAAAGGGTTCCCTTTTCTTCCAGGGTCACTGAACAACTGAGTTAAGCTTTGTTTCTCACTCGTACCAGGAGAGTGGTGGCACCTGCTGATGGGCATAGCGGACTTTCGCATCGGGCTTCTCTCTGCAGTGCGCCTGTACATGCAGGTGGCAAATCGCATGGCCGGCCAACTGAGCCCCCGGGGCGGCACTGGAAGTTATTTTATTTCCTCTGTTGATGTGTTGGGCCTGTTTGGAAAGAAACCGAAGACACAACTGGTTTGTGTTGAACCTGCAAGACATGTTACTCCATTCGCCAATTCATACCAAACCAAAAATCTCAGCAAACCCTCGAATTGGAATCTTCGTGGAGCTCAGATGGACCTGAGGCCAAGTGGAACTTGCGTCAATTCTGCCCAGGGAGACTGAGCTGGGCAAGAGCCTTATGCAAGGAGACAAGTCTGGCGCGTTGCCTGCGCCGCCCACCCCCGAGCTGCTGAATGTCTTCGTGGCCACAAAAGATCAATGGGGCAGTCTGTCAACATTAATGGTGGAAGCGGTCGAAGGAGAGGATTTGCCCGAGGCGCCCCTTGCCAAAGCGGATTCGGTGTTGAGCTCAGCTCGGAGTGAACGTATTTTAAGTGGCATGCCAACTCGATGTCCAACATGTGCGCCATGAACATGACCATACATTTCTACCCTCCAAGAGTGTTTCTAGAAGCCACTTGCCATCAGCTGGTTTTGCAAGACCTTGTGTTTGCATGCACTTGAAGTGTGTAGGATCACAAGTGCAAGTCATTGCAAGTTGTCTTGGAAGGTCAATGTGCATCGAGTGCTGCTGCTGGGTGATCAGCTTCTGGGAGATTTTAATGAGGCGATGAAGTTGACCATAGAGGCAGCCGAGTTGGCCGGCATCAGTTTTCAAAGCCGCATCTTGGACCTCACCCACCGGCAGCAGATGCGGTTTCCCCAGATCGTCAGCCAGGCGCTCACGATCTTTTTCAGAGATCCAGATAGAAGTGGCTGGGTGGAGCTGAATGCCACGATCTTGCAGTTCCGTTCACTTCATTCGAAGCTACTCCTGGGCGGCTTTCCTGAGGAAGAGCACCTACATAGCAGCAACTTCACTTTGCGAAAGGTCGGGGACGTGTGCATTGTCCGTCAAATGGCACGAATCATGGTGTACTATGATGAAATGGAGCAGCTGGTCTACCAGGTTGCTCATGCCACCCTAGAGCCTTCAGGACTTCAGAGGCTGCTTGAGCTCAACGTTCTAGGCATGGACGCCATGGAGGTGTGCTCCCATGAGCTGGAGGAGTACTATGACGGAGAGCATCACGGTTGCGATAACCAAAGCCTCGCAGTCGATGAGTGGCTGGTTTTGATTGAGGAGGTTGCTGGCTTGACGGGCTTTGGCCAGGATGTCGTGAGTGAGCTTGTGCTGTCCCAGCAAACAAATCCGCTGGTGAGCAGGCTTGATGCCACAATTGCCCAGTTGACCTCCTCGTCGCAGAGAATATTGGTGGGTTCTGCGCGGCCACTGGTGCCTGTTCAGCCGCCTAGTTCAGTGGGTACTTTGTTTTCCCCTTTGTTGTTTTCCTATATTGGGTTTCCCCAAGTGTTGCAACTGGAAAAGGACCAGCCCAGCTTGGAAGGCCTACTGCCGGTCTTTTCGCCCGCGTCCTTGACGTGGAATCGGTGGTGCTGGCGTTGGAGGAGGCTGCTGGTGCAAAGGACTTGTCGCAAGCGCTCGCCCAAGGCGAAGTTCTCTACACCCAAACTCAAGACACCCGCGCAAGTTACCCTTCCCACATAGCACCTGACAGAGGGTGCCTTAAGAATAGTTGATATTTGACATACCCAGGTGCTATGTTTGTGGAAGGGCAAGCAAATTTTGCTGATGTCTTTGCTGAGTTCCTGTTTTCAATCACAAGACCCTGTAGGCAGGCCGAACGGTGGGCTTCAACCAGATCTTGGTTCAACAAAGATTCCCCTTTGGGCCCTTTTTGAGGTTTGAGTGGAAATGAAGAGAACCGCCATTTGGGGGTGAGAACCAGTTCCACGTTTTTGCGGGCGAGGACCTGCTGCAGACCTATGTGAAGGAGGCTTTGAAGACAGACCCCTCTTGGCCCGGGAAGCGGGTCCAAGTGGCGGCCTGGCAAGCTGTCCTGGCGAAGAAGCCCGGCACAGCTCGGTGGTGAAAATGCGTTGCTGTTTGTCACTGAGGATCAGTCAGGTAAACCTTTTATTGGTGGTAAATGGGAAGATAGCCCCTAAGCGCCAACCCAGAGCGAGGGAAAGCTGGGGCTGCCCTTTCTGCCGAGGAAGATCTTCAAGCAGTCAATGCTGTCGAGGTTTAACATTTTTACTGACGAGGAGCTGAGAGCCAGCATGCAGAAGTTTCAGCAGAACCACCAGCAGCTGAAAAACGGAGGGGGTGGCTTGGAGCCCCTCCCTTCAGAACGTCAAGATCTCTTGGATATGTGGGGTAAAGTGGATGCAGCGTGGAACCGTTTCAATGCATCCTTGTCCGCTAGCCAATCGGAGATGGACTCTGCACTTACGGAGCTGGTGGAACTCTTGGAAGTAGATGTTAGAAGCTTCGCCATCAAGGACGTTTTGGTGGAAGAAGTTCTGCCCTGGTCTGCATACATCGCCTATTGCGTCCCAGCCTTGATCTTCCTGGTTTGCGTTTGCTGCGGCATTTATGTCTTCATGGAAATCAGACTTTGCAATGCTCAAAAGGCCGAATCATCCGTGTCCGGCAGTGTGGTGTGACCGTACCACACCAAAGGTGTGAAGCAGGGAGCACCGACTTGGCTTGAGAGGTGGACTGCTTTCTCTTGAAGGTCCAATTAGTCCCCGGCGTGAGCCGTGCAGAATCTCTGCAACACTAATCTGGACCGCTGACGGCTCGAACCGATCGAATGACATTTATCAGAGCTATATGTAACATATAATCACGCAATCTAGCTGGCAAGCCGCAGTTTTTCGCAAGAGGCCAGTCAATCACTGTTATACATCTGTTTTCTCCGCTCACTGGCTTGAGAAGAGAACCTTTCCGTCGCAAGGACGGCCTTACGAAGAGAAGAGCACAGCCAAAAGTGGACAGAAGAGCGGAGAGGGGAGCGCGGCCAACGGTTGGGGAGCAGTCAGAAATGGGGTCAAGCCTACGAGATTCGCTCCGCTCTCCTGACACTCTTCTACCCACTCTTTGTTTCTCCATTCTGTTTTTCCCCGTGTGTTTTAGATAATTGTGTATGTCCTTCTTATAAAATTAAACTATTGTGAATCCCTAAAATAGAATTTGGATTCCTTATATGAATATTGATTATCGAGTAATGTCCTTTACTATAAATACAACTTTAGAGCCTCCGGCTCAGTCCGCCGACATTGTCCTCTCCCTTTTCTCCTTCTTCCTCCCTCCCTTGTCTCCCTGGTGTGTTCTGTCGTCCTCTCTCCCTCCCTCCGCTCCCCATCCTCCCCATCCCCCCAAGCCACTCTCTCCCCAATCTCCCTCTCTTGTATGTATGTATGTATGTATGTATGTATGTATGTATGTATGTATGTATATATGCATGTATGTAATGTATGTATGTATGTAATGTAATGTATGTATGTAATGTAATGTATCTATGTAATGTAATGTAATGTAATGTAATGTAATGTAATGTAATGTAATGTAATGTAATGTAATGTAATGTAATGTAATGTAATGTATGTATGTATGTATGTAAGTTTGTATGTATGTATGTATGTATGTAATGTATGTATGCATGCATGCATGTATGTATGTAATGTAATGTAATGTAATGTAATGTAATGTAATGTAATGTAATGTAATGTAATGTATGTATGTATGGTAGGTAGGTAGGTAGGTATGTATGCATGCCTGCATGAATGTATGTATGTAATGCATGTATGCATGTATGCAATGTAATGTAATGTAATGTATGTAATGTATGTATGTATGTATGTAATGTAATGTACAGTAATGTAATGTAATGTAATATAATGTAATGTAATGTAATGTAATGTATGTAATGTGATGTAATTTAAAGTAATGTAATGTGATGTTGTGTAATGTAATGTTTGTCTGTATGTATGTATATATGTATGCTTGTATTTCCCGTTTGTTCCCTAATATTTCCCGCAAAAAACACTATTTTTTTAGCGTTGTCGTAAAGATGATGTTTAAAAACAGAATTTTTTTTAGATTTTCGGGAAAAGGATGTAGGAAGCCTAAGCCAGCAAAAAAGTCGGAAGGGGGAATTGAACCTGGGATTTTTGTTTTGCGATACTGGGTCCCCGAAGATTACGTTTAGTGGAATGTTATTAAATTGTTGTGCGGTCTTTGGGAGGCTCCCCCCTCCCCTCTCCGTATTAGACGTCGGGTGGGGGGGAGGTTAGGGGGGGGGGGGGATGCTTTATCCTCTTTTAGGTGTTTGATATGCCGAGTAGTGTCGGCGGATATGTTTGGTTAATAAACATAATGACGAATTTAACGAATATATATATATATATATTATAAATAGGTATTGTATATATATACATATAAGTTAAAATAATTTTGAGTTATTATTATTTTTTTATTAAATAGGGTTTGGAGTAAGTTGTTTTTTTTTGGTAATGGGAATATTATGAGGATTAAAATAAATTATTGTATGTTGATGGAATATTATGGAATATTATTTAATATTATATTTATTTTATTAAATATATTAATATAATTAAGGATATTTTATTATATTTTTAGTTTAAACAATGAACTTATGAAAATTGATTATTATATTTATATATAATGTTTTTGGATTATTTTATTATTATTTATTATTATTTATATATATTTATTGGGTTTTTTATGATTATAATTCGAAAAATATTATGATTATAATTTTAAATAGTGTTTATGGTAAGAATTAAGGCTTGGTATAGATTGAGGTGCTGGTTTAAAATTGTTGGCCTTGTATATAAACAAATGTATTTGATACGAGAATTTCACACGAAATGAAGGTTTGTGTCGGTGCGTATATTTCGTTGTGGTAAAATATGTTTTTTGAGCGGAGCTTTAAAGCTATGGTAATTGTTATAAGAAATTTTTTTGCATACAATAATTTCGCACGAAATGGATTTTTCTTCAAAATTGCGTTCTCGTTATGGTGTCGCGCCGATTTTCGAATTTGTATGGTGTCGTAGAATTCTATAGCTAGTATAACATTTTATGAAATTGTCATGCATTTTTCGTGATGGACATAGCATATTTTGCACTGATGTAATTGATGCGTGGTAGGCACAACATTTTCGGAAATTGAATTTCGTGGTAGGCTTAGCATTTCGCTCATTTGTAAGCATTGCAAAACGAAAATGAACCCTTTGTAGTGCTCGTGCGGGTCGAAACGCTCTTGCTGTGGCGTCGTGCGAATTTGTCTTGAATTCGGCGAACCCTCTGCGGAGATTGTGCGCGTCGAAGCGCTCTCGCTGTGGCGCCGTGCAAATATGTCTTGAGCTGGGCGAACCCTCTGCGGAGATTGTGCGTGTCGAAGCGCTCTCGATGTGGCGTCGTGCAAATATGTCTTGAGCTCGGCGAACCCTCTACGGAGATCGTGCGCTTCGAAGCGCTCTCGCTGTGGCGCCGTGCGAATGTGTCCCGGCTTAAAATTCGTAACTTCTAGGTGTAAAAATAATTTGTGGAAGATATTCCCTCAACTCCGGCTGAAAGTTCGCAAATTTTAACTACAAAAGTAGTATACGAAGAGCGCCCTAGAGCTGGCTTGCAAAATCGCAATTTTAAGTACAAGAGTAATATTGGAAGTGCTCTCCCGTCGCTCCAACTTGAAATTTGAGAACCGCAACTTTTTAGCGCAAAAGTGGTGCACGAAGTGCGCTCCCGCAGCTCCAGCTCGAAATTAGCGGGTTTTTTGGTGCAAAAGTCCTATGCGAAATGCGCCCGGAGCTCCAGCTGCAAAGTTACAATTTTGTATAAGTGTACGAAGTGCATTCCCGCTGCTCCGACTGCAAAATCGTAAGTGGCAACGTGCGCGCGAAGCGCGCTCGCGCAGCTCCAGGTAGTATGCGAAGTACACTTCCGCAGCCAAAAATTGCCAGTCTTCTTGTGCAGCCAAGCTGCTCACAAATAGGGACAAAAGAGTTTTTCAACAGAGGACATGAAATCAAAGATTTAGCAAGAGAGGTTGCAGAACATCATGCGCAGCATAATGCGCTGCATCGCGCGCCGCGTCATACGACGTCGCGCACCACATCACGCGCAGCATCACGCACAGCCTCGCGCGTAAAATCAAGCCACAGCATCATGCGCGCGAGAAGTTGACAGGAGAGATTATGAAGCATGATGCTAAGCTTGCTTATCAGAATCTATGCTTGAGCAGGGGCACCGACGTGTTTACGATCTCAGCAGGTGGGAGAAGCGTTAGTGTTTACGTAACGTTTTTCTATGTTTCTGGGCCACCTATCGTCAAGTTGGACGTATTGTTATTTGGGGTCTCTTGCCGGGATAATTTTTCGAATTATTTCGGAAACATGGGTATATAATTATATATGCATAAATTCTTATAATTATCTTCTAAGAATTTGAGGATGCAAGAAATTGTAATTCATGGCCGATTGCGATGACCATTTCCTAATATTTTCCGCGAAATTAGTTTGGTTTTGCTTGTATTTAGGATGTTTTTTAATCGATCGTGCTTACGATTGTTTAAGGCAAATAGTTCATAAATGCGTTTTCACCTTACTTAGGCGACGGTTTTACTAACTCTTTGGCATAACCTTATCGCGATATCCGGTCTTTAATGTATCTCGCAATTTATATTTGGAGAATAGTATGTTTTTCGCATGTGAAAAATGTATATTTCCACACCTAGCTACATTCCCTGCCCAGAATAGCCAAAAAAAAGATCCTTGAGATCACATGGACATGGGGCATTTCACCTGCAGGTCAGGAAAGCATACGTAAATATTTCCATTTTTGTTTTATATAATATAATTAAAGGAAATTTATAAGGAAATGTCCGAGTTACGGAAACTAATTGCAAGCTGGCTGGTGTAGGGAAGGAAGAAAGAAGAATACAAGGCGCGCGAGAGAAAATATGCGTATGCGTGTAGCGGGGGAATAGAATTTACGAAAAGGTGGTGTGGAGCTGGCTGAAAGTTGCCTCAGCCCCGGCGTCTGAGGGAGAACGGATACGGGACGATCTCGGGACGGGGGCGGCGCCGGGAGCATTGGCACGGCAACGCAGAGAACGCAGAGAATTCGTAAGATTTGAATTACGTGGCAGGCACATTATGACATTCGTAACATTTTCGAAAGCTCAGGCGCAGATTTCGTGGCAGGCGCAGCACCTTCGCAAGGTCAAGCACAGATTTCGTGGCAGACGGCAAAATTCGTGGTAAACACATTACTTTCATAAGGTCAAATACAGATTTCGTGGTAGGAGCAGCACTTTCGCGAGGTCAAGTGCAGATTTCGTGGCAGGCACAACACTTTTGCAAGATCAACTTTCGCGACCGGGGCTAAAATCGCAACTTTTAAATGCGAAAGTAAGACGCGAAAATAATTTTCGTAGCTGGGGCTTGAAAAACGCAACTTGTAAATACGAAAGTAGTGCGCGAAATCCATTTTCGCAGTCGGGCTTGAAAATCGCAACTTTTAAGTACGAGAAAGTAGTATACAAAATCAATTTTCGCAGTTGGGGCTCGAAAATCGCAACTTTTTAGTACGAAAGTATAAAGTCCACTTTCGTATCTAAGGTTTAAAAATCACAACTTTTAAGTGCGAAAGTAACACGTGAAATCCACTTTCGTAGCTGGGGCTCGAAAATCGCAACTTTCAAATACGAAAATAGTATATGAAATCAAAATAGAAATAGATAAATAAATAAACAATAAGAAAGAAAGTAATGAATAAAGAGAGAAATAGAAAGAAAGAAATAGAGAGATATATAAATAGAAAGCAAAAAGATAGATAGATAAATAAATAAACAGATAAGAATATATATATATATATATTACTAAATAGATAGATAAACGATAAATAGACAGATAGACAGATAGATAGATAAATAGAGAAGTAGATAAATAGACACATAGATAGAAACAGAGATAGAGAGAGATAAGTAGATAGATAGATAGATAAGTAGAGAGAATGAGATAGAGAAGTAGATAGAGATATGGATAAATAAATTGATTTATAGAAAATTAGAAACATAGATAGATAGATAGAGAGATAGAGAGATGGATAAATATACATAAGATAATAAGATAAAGAGATAAATGAACAGAGAGATAAACAGATAGATAAATAGAAAGAGATAAATAGGTAGACAGAGGGATACATAGAGAGATTTTGGCGCTAAATAGATAGATAAGCAGATAGCTACGAGAGATAGATACATAGGTAGTTAGGTAAAGATAGACAAGCAGACGAAAGAAATAAAGCAAAGACAAATAGAAAGAAGGAAAGAAGGAAAGAAGGAAGAAAGGAAGACTGATGGAGAAAAAGAGTGATGAAAAAAACAGAGAAAATAACTATACTTTTATATTTTTGAAATTTCCGCCTACTGACTTCGCCGGCTCTACTGGCAAAATATGTTAAGCAGTAAGTTGAGGTTTTGCTGGGCGACCCGGTCGCCCTGAGTTGCGAAAAATGTCTTGCCGGCGCGGGTTCTATAAGATTTGCTTTATTCTGGTATACCCAATATGGCCTAGATTTTGACCCTTAAGAGTTCGGCTTATGCGATGCTTTGGGTGAAGTTTCGTGAGATTGTGTTTTCGCGGACGCTCTGATCTCGGTTTATGGTTTTTTTTTAAGGGTTAGAATATTAGAATTATAATGATCCTCTTTTTCAACACCCGTCTCGATTTACCCCGAATTGTTGGTTGGGATTAATAGTTTAAGGCTTAAATCCCTGGATTATTTTGAAATTAAATGGGAAATTATCCCTTAATCTTTACAACATGTATAGGTTAACCTCTATAAACTCATGAAATCCAACTGATATATTGCGCACATCACATTAACCTTTATGAGTTTATAAAATCTAGGGCCCATTCCTCATATTGCTAAGAAAGCTGGGATAATTGTGACGGAAGTTAGAGAATGCCGCGCTCAGGTGCGCGTAGTACCCGAGAGCAAGGCCGAAATATCATGTCTTAGGCCATGCAGGCTGGACCGCCTTCAATCTGAGCAATTTAGCGACAGAGGCTGTTGACACGCGTCATTAGGATATAAAGCCCAAAAACCTCTTGGTCGCTGCCTCAGCCCGGCTTTCGGGCGCATTGTGTGGGCCTATTGTGGCTCAAAGGTTTACGGAGAAATATGAAATAATCTTCTAGAGGAGCGAATGGTTTGTCGCAAAATTCGAATCGAAGCCCTTCCTTTCGAGGTGATTTTCCGGTTTAGCCCCAAAATAGGATCTTATAAAAAATTACCCAAATAATAAGATTTAAGTCACTGGCAAGACGGTAAAGCTAGCCGATTTCGGTCTGGCTCGAGAGATTCGAGCGCATCGTCCTCAGGTTGATCGAAGCCGCATTAACATTGCGAACGCACTCGTGAAGGACGTTTTCTGGGAGGTTAGAAAAACAATTTATTTAGATATTCCATTTCCATTTTGGTTACAATATTGCGCCAGAAGCTCTGAGTCGTGGCCGATTGTTGCGACCAGCGGCATTTTTCCTAATGTCTTGAGCGAAATCAGTGCGGTTTTGCTTGCACCCAGGATGTTTTCTGGTTGATCGTGTTTTGGAATATATTTATCACAATTTTAAAAATGGATGGATGTTTTGAGGTTAGCAACCCGCGGGTCCGTTCTCACCTTGCTTAAGCGACCGTTTTTTATTAACTATATATTTAGACGTTGGTATTGGGCGCCTAAGACACATTTTTTGTTTTGTCCATTATAACGCTTTAGGAAATATATTGAGGTGCTACTAAGAATTCCATCTATAACTAATTTTTCGATGTTTAGGTCTCCAGCTCAATGCAGAGTATAGGCTTTCGAAATGCTTGCCTAGATAGGGTCTAAGGCAAAGGCTCGCGGCTCATTTGCCTCTCGAAGCTGCGAGGCTTGTGGCGGTATTATGCCGGAATTGTATACCCTAAGGAATGGCAATAATACCTTGTATTTTTGGGCATTAACCATAATAATCTATATTTTTGTTTATGCATATTTATATTACAACCTTATCCTATATTAATATGACCTCAATCTTAAAATCGTGCTATGCACTTTCCGATAAATCTATATCATATCTCTATATCCATAGCTGGTCTTTAGTATCACGACCTATGTTTGGAGAATAATATATATTTCATATATAAATATAATATATTTTTAAATATATATAATAAACTATATTAGTAATTAAATTATATTATACAATATATTATTTATTTGGGTTCTACAAAATTTACTCTTTTCTTAACACACCCACCACGACCTAAACCTTAACCCCTAAAAGCTTAGCTCATACAATATTCCATTAAATTTTCCAAATCCGTATTAAATATGAAAAACACAAGCGAAACTATAAACAAAACTATAACACCTTGCCCAATAGCGAAAGACAATCCAACGAGTTATGGCCTTAATTACAAATCTATCCGAATTTTCCCGGGCCCATATCCGGACAATATAATTATTTCACGTTATATAAATCCTAATTTCGAAAAAATAAAAATAAAAAATTTTTAAAATAAATATATTTTTCATACCAAAATTATAAAACAATCTTATAAACGTAATAAAACATTATTTTCTTCTATAATAATTCATATATCAAATATATTCAAATTTTATTATTTGTTTATTTTGTTAGTTCAATTTTTTCATTGCGCTCGATGTCTATTCAAGCGGAAAGTAATTCAGGAATGGAATATTAATTGTTAACCACCTAAACCAATCCTACACAACACCAAATATACAGCCCAAACTAACCATAACTAACCCAAAACCTTCCTTAAATCCAACCCCAAACCAACTTTCAATCAACCCTACACCATACCCAAAACTCACCTAAACCAAAGATCTAAACCCACCAACCTCCAAAGCAACCGCCTACACCAAGCCCTTTGCCGACTCTAACCGGGGGGGGGGGGCCTGCAGACCCGCATCAAATGTACATTTGTCTATTTATATATATATATATATAATGCAGTATTATGCAAATGTGTACTCAGAAAAAATTAGATGCTGCCAAGCAATGGTGTCTCGTAATTGCTTAGAAGTTGCGTCTGAACATACCTTTTTGGTCTACCTTGCCAACTGTACACTCCCTAGGGGTCAAGCAAGGACAAAACGCTGGGCGATGGGACGCGCAGGCTAGCGCTGTCCATCTGTCTGTATCATGCGGTCATGCGCCTGTACATTGCCTCCGTACGCAGTGTGTACTTGAGACCCTTCTTCAGCAGGCATCCTGCGTGAAGCAAATTCCTTGGCAGGACAGCGGCAACGTGCCTGGAGCCTCTCCCTTTTGTAAATTGATGGGACCTGCGACACCAATTGCCTGGAGGGAAAGCAAAGCTTTGATGCAAGCAGCTGCGTGAAGATCAGCACGCTGCCGACGCGAGGTTGGCAAGCTACATCTTCCTGTTGGGAACTCTTCTTGTGATCCCGGCGATATAAAATCGAGGCTTTAAGAGCCTTTGCAGCCTCCCCTCGCAGTGCTCCGGGCGGTGAACCTCAATGACCTCCTTCGCAGGAAGAATGTTTGCTTCCTGCCTCGCCACGTCTGCCCAGGAACGCTGTCTCACCGCCACTGCCTTCCTGGGGTTCGCAGTGTGCAGAATTTGCTATCCCTTTTGGTGTGCTTTGTGAGGGACATTGACATGACGAGCCATTCAACACCCCAAAAATCGCAGCCCTTTTCATCAAGATTGCAACCGGCCACTGGCACGTCGTGGAGGTACAGCTGCACTGTGATCAGCGAGCAGTCGCCAGCGCCTTGCAAACAAACATGCCGCATGACCACTTCGCTCCGTGAATCAGTCAATTGCCATAGGCCCAAAATGGCACGACCACTTCTCCTTTTCCCAAGATTCCTTTCCGAACGGCACATTTGCGCCCAAAACGCTACTGTAAAATGCCCTCCCCGAACGGACA
>CAUJNA010000957.1:230000-297500 GCA_963377175.1 Effrenium voratum
TAGGTTTCTATCCATCTTACTTGCAACCTACAAATCCATCCATCTAGCAAATTACCCAGCAAACTACCTACCTACATCTGTCTCTATCTTTCCATCGATCTCTGTTTCTATTTATCTGCCTACCAATCGATCTACCTATCTCTACCTACCTATGTATTTTATCTACATATCCATGTCCTTTCTTTCTACTACCATCCTTTCTATCTACCTTTCATTCTTTTTTCTTAACTTTAAATTTATCTACCTGATCTCACTATCTGCTATTTAGAGTTTTCAGGTATCTAGCTATCTATCTAACTACTCGCCTATTCATATCTCTTTATCCGTCAACCACATTATCTGTGTGAAAGCGCTTCCACCGAAAAATTGGGACCTGACATTGCGAGCGCGCTACACCTGCCAGACCTACAAAAGGCCTGGGCCTGCGGCCAAATCTGTGTGTGCATGACCTGCAAAAACACGGAAGTTTCTTCTAAAAGTCCATTCGTAATAGCATCCACCGCACTGTTCACTTTCACATGCGACCGCAGCGTGTGCCGTGCTCACTTCATCATGTTTCTTCAGTCATTGCCCCAAGCCCACTCCTCTGCCCAGGTTTTCTGCGAGGTCGGATCCTTCCTAGCTGACATTGCGCCATTGACACGCAGCCCCCAACCTGTGAAGTAAAATCCAAGAATCCACCGTGACTACCGTGACCAGCAAGCCTTCTCCCAAGGGTCATGCGAAGGCATGTGCGCTACTCAGGCATTTAAATATAAATATACATATATAAATATAAGCCAGCACCCTCCGACTACTGTTTCGTTTTATTGTCGTAACTACCGTATATTTATGAAAGTGACTTACTCATTTGAGCCACAGAGTCGCACAACCTGTACATGCGTTTTGGGCATATATGGAGCAACAATCTGTCACTCCTCCTTGCTGGTGGAGCACTCGTGGGCTGATTTCACAGAAAGTGGCAAAGGCGTTGCCTCCTCTGTGTTTAGAAGTCTTCCTCCGACTCAAACTCACAGTCGGGCGAGTAGGCCGGAGCTCTTTTCTGTTGTTTCCTCTGTCGCCTCCTCTGTTGTGTCTCTCTGCAGCACCTGATTCCGGATAGCAGTTTCCTCGCTGGCCCCCGACCCGTGCCCTGCTCCCCTGGGCAATAGCTGCCCGGCGGAGGCGATAGTTGGACGCCAGTCCGTTTTGTGAACGGATCAGCCCAACCTTCACTCGCCTCAGTGCGCTCTCCTGCATGAGCGGATGCACCGCTCAAGCGTGCCTCACGGGCCACCTCCGGCAATACAGGAAACCCGGTCCTGTTCCCCTCAGATGAGGAGCTTGGCAAACCTTGCGCCTCTTTTGCGGCGAGCGGCTAGGGCTCCTCGGCCTGACAGGACGCCGGCTCAGCAGGCGCCTCCTCTTGCTCCTCAACCTGCTCCTCTTCAACAAACTCCACGCCGCGCTCACTCCTGAAGCGTTCAATCTCCTCACGCAACTGCTGGGATGGAGCCTCACCGAACTTCGCGGACTGCTTGAGCAAGCCTTTGACAGCCCGGAACTGCCTGCTCGCCTGGCTCCTCCTCCGGTCATGGTAAGTCTTCTTGCCCCTCCAAGGTTGCAATTGCGAGGGCTGACCTTTGCCTTTGACCTTGCTCTTGTCCTTCCGGCTGTGCCAGCCGGTGGGTGGTCCGGACTCCGGGGCCTAGCTGCTGGCCTCCGGATGCTGCTCTCTCACCTCGTCCGGATAGGGATACTCCCCATGCAAATCGTCCGATTCGGCTCCTATCTCCTTGAACAGTTTGGTGATGCGGGACCTCTTCGGCCTTCTCTTCGGCCGGTGGCTCTGCGGCTTCTTCTGGCGCTGCGGCTGCCGGGGGCCCTTCCCGGCTGAAGCTTTGCGCCAGGGAGGAACCTCCCTGGTCCGGTTCGCGCCCTTTGCGCCTTTTGCGCCTCTCGGTGTCTGCCTGGATTCTCACCGGTTCCCATTACCATGAAAAGTGACTTACTCAGCTCTAGGTCCGCTGCGGAGCGGACTTGTACTTGAGCCAAAACACAGAGTCGCACAACCTGTACCGTATTGGGCATATATGGAACAACAATTTGTCAATTTAGCAGTAGTTCCAAAAATAAATGCAAAGACAGTAGATCCCCTACCTACGGTTTTCACGTTCTTTCTCAAACAGTGCAAAGCAAGCTTATATCCCTACCCCTTCCCAAGCCCGGTGACACGCAAGGAGGGCGACACGGGGCGACACGCTAAAACTACTGCTGGTCGCAGCGATCTACTGTTGCTCTAGCACACTGACACGGGGACGACACGGGGGCGACAGGTGACATGAGTGACACGCGGGCGACACTTGGGTGACACGCAGGTAACGCGGGGTGACACGCAGGTGACACGCGATGATACGACGCTGTGAGGCTCTTGCTGCACTTGCTGCCACCCCTAACAGTAGGTAGACTATCAAATGAAATAGTTGACAGCAGTTTTTCTTTCTACGGTCTTTTTGGGAAAATTTCTATCTACTGCCCCCTGGGCAGTAGTTGGAGGGCGCTGGAGTGGATGAATCTTGGTTGGGTCATGTCATGTCATGTCCGTTCTGAATCGCTGAGTCAAGAAAGTTGAAAGGAGCAGCTCTAACACTAACTGTGAAAAGGCTGTCAACATGTCAGGCGGTGTTTGCGCACGGGTTGGCATGATGGGTGCTTGGGGCTATTTAACTTTGCATGTTGACTCGAAATCGGCAACACGTCTTCTCGCAAATTCTTGCATCTACCCTCTTCCCCTCCTCTCCGCTAGCCACCAGCCCTAAAGAATCCACGGTTGACAGCGTGCAATATGTCTAGCACAGGGTTGCCAGGGCAACACAAGGGCCAAGATTCACTCAAACAACTTCGCTTGAGGAATATCGACCAGAATTACATGCTCCAAAGGTCTCACCACTCGGTGCTTGGAAGCTGTCTGCTCTCCCTCTCCCCTCGTTGTCCACCGTGCGGCTGGGCGACCCCTGAATGGCTTGACGTTTTCTCCGTTGTTGCTTCCTTCTTGGGTGAGATTCAATCTATCCAATTTACACAAATATATAAACATATATATATATATAGATATATATTGCAAGCTAGCTGTTACTTAGTTTTTTCCGCCTATGTTGTTTCAACAGGTTTGGGAAAACAAACCTGTAGTCGCCGAAACACTCTAGATTATTGGGTCAAACTTTCTCCTACTTTGCCTTCCGGGGCTTCTTCATAAAACTTGACCAAACGTTTCTTGTCTCGCCGGGATCCTGTTGAAACAAACATGGGGGGCAGGGGAAGAGAAAGCGAAAGAAAGCCAACCACCTGGGAATCTTTTGGGGGCTTGTCGGAATGCGGGAACCTCCTGAATGGGCAGTCGTACTTGGTTTTCTTTTAACAACCCCCCAAAAACACACACACACACACCCTCAACACATAAAAAGAGAGAAACACATGTGCGTCAAGACCACTGCGCCCGGCAAAGGTTTTGTGCACCAGTGCAGCAATGTCCTCAACCGCTCTCTCTGACAACATGTCATTCCCAAACACGGCATCGTTCGCGGGGTCACCGAAACGAGGGTTCCTTCGGGCGTGAACAGGATCATGTTGGCAAATGCGTGTTCACTCATTTTTGGGTTCACTGCAACGCACAATATACAATATCAGGTGTTTGCGTGTTCACTCGCTTGCGAGATCACTGCAACTGGGGTTTCCATGGGTGTCAGTGGCAACATTTTGGCGTGCATGTGTGTGTGTGTGTCATTTGTTTGCGGTTTCCTGCCAGTGATGAGAATGATGAACATCAACTGATCGAATGTGCAGTTTTTGCTATACACGAGTAGAAAGTAATTAATGAAGAGTCCAGAAGTCTTCTACCTGGACATCTCGCTTTGTGGACGCGCCGCATGTTCGCGTATCTGTACGTCCTGGAGATGAAGCTGGGCGCGGCCCAGGGCAGAGATGTACGATCAGGATCGTCCTCTGCGGTGAACTTCTGCCCCACTTTCCAGCCTGAGCTTTCCACCTCCCACCGGACTTAAGACTTAACCAGGACTTGGGACATAGTGTCTCGGAAATCACTCACGCCCAGATCCAGGCCAAACCAGAATGCAACACCTAGAGAAAACCAACGATAGCGCCAGGACAGGAAGAATGATTCCAATCCCGCACGCACTTTGGCGTGGGAGTCGACCTGCTGGTGAGCAAACTCTAATCCCGCATGGGTTGGAGGACCCGCAAGTTGACCACGGCAGCTCAATGGGGATGATAGGAGATAACTGGAATCTTTGGAATGTTCAGGGTTTGGCGTTGGGAAGGTGTTGGGCGATTGTCGGGGGAGGTGGGTGAGCGCAGGCGATGTCTTTACGTGGTCAGATCGTGAGGAAACGTGCGGAACACTGGGCTACAACACTCTTTGTTCCATTTTCAGGCAACTTGGGCAGGGGATAATCCAAGACTGTTGGAGTGCCAAAGGGAGCCCTAAGGCTTTACAGGCGAATCATGACACCTTGCAATGCCCGCCTAGGGAAAACAATTGGACCCCCCCAGCTTGTTCATTCCAATGGCCCGTGTTCACGAAGTTCGGCGGCTGAAGCGGCCGCCCTGCCAGGCTTAAGCCTTCTGCCAGCTCTGCGCCGGTGGCCTGACCGAGCTGAGTGCCGGAGAATTGGAGGCTCCCGCGTTCTGAAGCTAAAGCTGGTGTGTGTGTGCCTGCGCACACACAGGGGGGGGGGGGGCAGGGGGGCAGGGGGGCAGGGGGCAGGGGGTAGTTGCTCGCTTGCTGGTTTGATTGTTTAGATTTGTTTGTTTGTGTATGTTTCTGCGTGTGTGTGTGTGTGTGTGCTTGTTTGCGTGTGGCTGCTTGTGTGTATGTGTGCTTTTTTTGTGTGTGTGTGTGTGTGTGGGTGTGGGTGTGGTTGTGGTTGTGGTTGTGGTTGTGGTTGTGGTTGTGGTTGTGGTTGTGGTTGTGGTTGTGGTTGTGGTTGTGGTTGTGGTTGTGGTTGTGGTTGTGGTTGTGGTTCTTGTTGTTGTTGTTGTTGTTGTTGTTGTTGTTGTTGTTGTTGTTGTTGTTGGTTTGTTGTTGTTGCTTGTTGTTGTTGTTGTTGTTGTTGTTGTTGTTGTTGTTGTTGTTGTTGTTGTTGTTGGTGTGTTGTTGTTGTTGTTGTTGTTGTTGTTGTTGTTGTTGTTGTTGTTGTTGTTGTTGTTGTTGTTGTTGTTGTTGTTGTTGTTGTTGTGGTTGGTGTGTGTGTGTGTTGGTGTGTGTGTGTGTGTGTGTTGGTGTGTGTGTGTGTGCGTGTATGTGTGCATGTGAGGCTACCGATGCGCGTGCGCGTGTGCGCGGGTGTGCAAGTGTGGGTGCGTTCGTGGGAGCGCGCGGGCGCATGCACGTGCGTGCGCGCGTGTGTGCAGTGCGTACGTTTGCGTGTGCGCGTGTGTGACTGTGTGCGTGTTTGTCTGCGTGGTGCGGGTGCGCGGGTGCTTGCACGTGCGTGTGTTTGCGTGTGCGTATGCGTGTGCGGTTGCGTGCGCCTGCGTGCCTGCGTGCGTGCCTGCGTATGTGTCTGCGTGTGTGCGTGTGTGCGTGCGTGCGTGCGTGGGTGTGCGTGTGCGCGCGTGCGTGCGTGGGCGTGTGCGTGTGGCTGTGTGGCGCGCGGTTGCTGTTGTTAGGCGTGGGCGTAGGCGTGTGCGTGGTGCGTGTGGGGTGGTGTGTGTGTGTGTGTTGCGGTGTGGTGTGTGCGCGTTGGGTGGTGATGTGTGTGTGTGGTGCGTGTGATGTGTGTGTGTGGGGCAGTGTGGGGGTGGCGCGGTTGCGTAGCGTTATGCGTTACGTGCCTGCTGTTGCGTGCTCTGCGTATGTTGTCTGCGTTGTGGTGCGTGTGTGCGTTGCGTGGTGCGTGCGTTGGGTGCGGTGCGTGCGTGCTTTGGCCTGCGCGTGCGTGCAGTGGGCGTGAGGGGTGCGTGTGCGTTGGCTGTGTTTGTACGTATTATGTGGGCGGGTGGGGTGTGTGTGGTGGAGAATTTGTTGCGGCGTGTTTAATTGTGATATGGTTTTTCTGTTGATAGTGTTGTGTACGCGTGGTGTGTGTGTGTGAGTATGAGTGTGTGTGTGTGTGTGTGTGTGTGTGCGTGCGTGTGTGTGTGTGTGTGTGTGCGTGCGTGCGTGCGTGCGTGCGTGTGTGCGTGCGTGCTTGCGAGGGTGGGTGGGTGGGTGGGTGGGTGGGTGGGTGTGTGGGTGTGTGTGTGTGTTAGTGTGTGTCTGTGTGTGTGTTAGTGTGCTGGTGTGCTAGTGTTTCCGTGTCTTAATGTGCTAGTGCGTTGGTGTGTTCGTGTGTTAGAGAGTGTGTGTGTATGTGTGTGTGTGTGCGCGCTCGTGCGTGTGTGTGTGTGTGGGTGGGCAGGGTGTGTGTATACGATATGAATCGAAAGGATGGCATCGGATTTGCGTGTGTTGAGACCCAACCAAAACCGTCCTTGCTTCAGCGCTTGGCATGTTTCCCTCTTGCACTTGGTGTTGGTTGTGCCGCTTGTACGGCAACTGGCCAGCTAATCTGCGAACGTGGCCAAAGACCCGCCATGCCCGAACTCGAAGCAACCGGCGAAAGCCCGCAGACTCAACACAATCAACAGTTAGACCAGACCTTGCCCATCTTTTTTCTATAAAAAATCCTAGCCCCCCCCTACACTTTTAGCAACATTTTAAAACAGCACCTCAAACAGCACATTTTCAAAAATCAACATTTTAAAGCAGGTAATTTCCTAGTAAGTTCATCCATATTTTAAAATATAAATTTTAAAAAATAAATTTTACAAAATTTTAAAAAAATAAATTTTAAAAAATAAATTTTAAAAAATAAATTTTACAAAATAAATTTTACAATAAAAAATAAAAAATAAATTTTACAAAAACAAATAAAAAATAAATTTTCAAAAAATATTATTCCAAAAAATATGATAAATTATTTTACAATAAATTTTATCACAAATTTTGTAGACATATTATGGGCAAGGTCTGGTTCATTCGTTTTTTTACGGGCACCCTGCCCACCATTTTTCGGTCACCCTGACCGCCTGACCGCCACTTTTCGGTCACCCTGACCGCCTGACCGCCACTTTTCGGCCAGCCTGACCGCCACTTTTCGGCCAGCCTGACCGCCACTTTTCGGCCAGCCTGACCGCCATTTTGCGGGCATCATTAAATCCAAGCGACTTTGCTATGGTTCCTACACTTCCAGTTCCACTCAATAATTCTAATAAATTCATAATGTTTATTAGAATGATTTAGACAATGTTTTAGAAATACACATATTTATCATCTTCCTTACTAATCTTATAGTATTCTAATGTTTGTTCTTTTGGACTTTTGACTTGCCCCTTATTTAACATATCGCAATATTTTTACGCTTCGTGTCATAATCACCGCTGGGTCTGCCTATCCCTTTCTTTTCAAAGATCTTATCAATCTTTTCCTTCTCTTCATTGTTATTTTTTGGTTCGTTTGCCTTTGCATCAAGTTTCTCGTCAATAGTTTTTATCATCTCATACAACAGTTTAACATTTTTACTAACTGTCATTATTTTCTTTGAGAGTTCAGCAATAGCATCATTCTCAACTTCAGACATTTCTATATATATTTATTTATATAATTATTTATTTAAATATTTATTTATAAAATTGATTTAATGTAAAATCTACTCTTTAAGTACTAAATTTTCATCATTTGTTTCATAGTTTCCTGAGTTTCGTTATCACCATTATCTGACATTGTTGCCTCATTTCCAAATTTGATAGAAATATTATGTGCATCTGTTTCCAGATTGATACTGTCCTTAGTTTTATCAATATTCATTTTCTTATCATTTTTAGTTATGTTAAACCCTAATGGCACACAAGAACATTTGCAATTTCCCTTCCTTTGTATTTCCAGTTCGTTTTTTAATTCTAACATCTTTTTACACATAGGACACTCAAACTCGGTCAGTGCTGTTTCTTTAACAATTTCTTCTTTTTCTTCATCTGTTGAAGAAACTGTAGTATCTGTTTTATTCTTTTTGTTTTTCTTTTTTCCCATTTATATTAGTATTTACATTTTTATTTTTGATATATTGTATTCCTAATTTTATTAATTCTAATGTATAAAAGCATACTTTCTTACATCTGTTGTCAGTTATTATCACTTGTTCTATATTCTCTACTTCATCTATTATATCAATATAATCTGAATAACTTCTATCCATATTAAATAATAAGATGAAATAATTATTAAAAATAATTATTTGATCTTATTATTTTCATGCATAATAGAATATTGGTGGGGCACAGCACTTGGGTTTTTCATTGCACACGCGAGCAAGACACAAAACTAATTATCTTCAATGCTTATTGATTGAAGCAATGGACACCTGTTCCATTCTGTTATTCACCGCCACTCATAACATAATGATGTTCCATTTAATATTAATTACAAGTTAATTTTTAAATATAATTTTCTATATTTCTTTAATATCAACTATGACAGATGTCCCAATAATAAAACCAATAAACATAACTGAATATGAATTCAAAAATATGAGCACGTGCCAAAACTACCATTTAGAAGTATTATAGTTGCGAGTTCGACGGGAGGCAAAACAGTTTTAGTTCAGAATCTTGTTTTAAATGTTTATAGAAATTCATTTGCAAGAATATTTATATTTTCACCCAGCGTTCATAATGACCCAACTTTTACAGAAGTTAAAAAATACATCAGGGATGAATTGCACGTAGATGATGAAAAAGAACAAATATACTTTGATAATTATGACCCAAGTGATTTAGAAAATGTAATTGAAAGACAGAAGAAAATAATTAATTATATGAAATCTAAAAAGATAAAGAAACTGCATTCAATATTAATCGTTATAGATGACCACGCAGACGATCCTAAATTTGTTAGATATAGTAAATTATTACACGGGCTTTTTACAAGAGGCAGGCACGATGCAGTAAGTGTAATTTGTTCAACACAAAAATATAATGTTTTAGCGCCTATCATTCGTTTAAATGCCAGTTCATTATATATTTTTAGGTTGAAAAATGCAAGTGAGTTAATGAGTTTTATTGAAGAAAATAGCGCCATTGTTGATAAACAGCAATTATTAGATATGTATCATCAAGCCGTTAATGACGCACCTTATAGTTTCTTCTACGTGAATATGAATGCTAAAGACATTAACAAAATGTTTCATATCAGATTTGAACAGGCGTTTCAAATTACGAATGATGAATAAAGATATTCTAATTTAATATAATATAATAATATGTCAATGAAACTATGTAGATGTGGTGGATTTTATCGTAGAGGTAATTATAATTTTCATACTAATTCTTGGATACATAAACTTTATAAAGTATTGAAAAGAAGGGCAACAGACGAGGAATTATTAAGATTTCAAAATAATTTTGTTGATGAAGAAGATTTAATAGATGATATATGTAGCAATGCATCAACGAAATTACCCGATAGTGAAATGACAGATTATGATAGTAATCAATAATATTAATTTGTTTTAATATTATTAATTTAAAATAATGAATAATTACATAATTGAACAGGTAATTTATATATTAATTTGTCAGATTTTTCTTTCTCTAGTTTCTCAATTCGTGCCACACATTCTTGAAGAGATTTAATAATTAAAGTGTCTGCTCGTGTTTTTTCATCTATACTTAAATTCTTAATGTCTTCCAAACTATTATTTTCATTATTTTTACTTTGACCAATACCCATTATATATAATATTATTTAGATTTTAATTTTTCAAAATTGAAATGTTGGTTTTCTTCTTCTTCTTCGTCTTCAGTTGGTGCTGGTATTTCTGTTGGACTTTCAGATGAAGAACTATGGACAGTAACAGGTGGAGAACTATGAACACTAATAATTTCATTAGAAGAACTACTGCTAGCTTGTGCATTTCCTGCTGTTATTTGATTGACTAAATCTGCGATATTTATAGTTGTTGCAATTGCGCTGTGCGATAAGTTTAATATGATATCTGCTACTGTAGCGCCGTTGTGTAGCATTATTTCTATCATTTTTGTCAGTTTGAACTTCTTTTCTTCTTCATCGCTGTCATCCTCATCTGGTGGTTTCTTTGGCGGTGGTTCTGGCGGTTTGTTGTTGTCGAGCATTTTAGTAAAGGCTGACACCATCGCGTCGCGTTGGTTTTTCAGTGTTTGTGTTGCGTGTGTTCTTGTTGGTTCATTTCTCTTGTGTGTGTTGTGCCAAAAGTTTTTAAGCATTATTTTAAACATATTGTCTTGGTTTTCCTTTACCTTAAACGCTTCAAATGTCATATTTAATGGTTGATTTGCATCATTGTATAACTTTTCTTGAGTCTCTCTGGTTTCTGTGGCGATTGTATCTGTGTTGGTTGCAATGTCAATAAATTCTCTCGGTATGCCCTTTTTCATCAATTTCGGTGGTTGTATTGTTGTTGAAGTGTTTGGTTTTGTTAGGTTATGTATTGAAAAACTGTCGTGATCATATTTATCATTGAACTTTTGCTTCTTTCTTTTCAGTATCTTTTTAGTTAATATTATCATTATAATTATTTATATATTATTTCTTTCCTTTACCTTTAAAACTTGCCTTGAGTTCTTCTATTCTACCTTTGCCTAAATTTACTATCCACCCGCCATTATCAATAGTGTCTAAAATCATATCTGTTAAATATTCTTTGTATGTTCTCGCCTTGCCTCTGCCTTTGTGTTTCAATTCTTCTTGTATTTCGCTTTCTTCTGGCACTTGAATTCCTCTTAAATAAAATTGAAATTTAATATCATTTACTGTTAAATTAGGGTTTTCTTTCCAGTAAACAGGACTAATATTATTATCTATTGTTGTTTTAAATAATGGCGTCATTGGCAATGGTGGTGGTTGGGCTGTTGAACTTGATGCTCCTGTTGCTTGTTGAACTGGTGTCGCGTCAAAATTGTCATCTACTGCTTGAGGTGATTGTTCAACATCTTCTACGCGCATTGTTTGCTGGTCGTCTGCTACTGCTCTACCTGCTGGCGCTTGTCGTGGTTCTGTTGGTGCTGATTGTCTGTTTGCTACCATTCTATGAAATAATGTCCCGCCCATCTCTCTTAAATTTGATGCCATCGCCCTACCTACTTCTTCCGCTTTCCGCTTTGTTGCAGTTGCTATATCTTGTAATTGTGTATCTACCATTGCCTTGCCGTTTGTTGTGGTGTGGTGCATCGGCGTTTGCTTGGACAGGTGTTTCTGCATTCATTTTGTGAACTGCATAAGTGTGTCCGTACGTGCTTCCTGCTTCAACAATCTCTCTCATCTGCCTGTCTAATATTCTCATCTGTTGGTCTTTCAATAATTCTAAATGGTCGCTTCCATCAAAAAAACTGCCTTGAGGACTTGCTTTAAAAAATGTAGCGTCTCTATTAGGTAGTTTTCCCGTTATTAAATCATTTTCGCCTATTAAATTAGCGATTTCTTCATAAGTAGGTCGTCGTTTCAATCCAAATTTTGCATATGGATTTATTAATTCTAAACCTTGTGTAGTTGCCATATTTATTATAATAATAGTTAGATTATTAATATTATTATAATAAATCTTAAGTAAATATTAACTTTTTTGTATCTTCATACCATTTATTTAAATGTTCTTTTGTTGCATGTGGCAAGTTAGGACGATATAATTCACCCATCGTCCTATCCAGCTCATTTACATAGTTTGCTCTCTTATTTCCTTCGTCAATCTTTTTCCTTAATGCTACTGATGCTTCTTGTGAGTTTCTTAACTTCATTTGTTCGTGCAGGTGTTCTAAATATTTTGTATCTTTTAATCAAATGGACTATATTTAATTTGTGAGGATTGTAAAAATATCTTACCTTTATTTTTCTTATTATTTCGTTTATGAAATTTATACATTATATATTTATCATAGATTTTAATTTTAATCATAGAGCACAGATCCGCTTTCCCTTAATTCCAGAACAGACTCCGAAATCATATGCACAAACACCTCGCGCACATCTTCATCAGTTGTTAGTGCTCTATTACTTCCTTTCAGTTTGAATACTAACAGACCACCCATCTTTGTATTCTGTCCAGTAAAATTAGTGTCTGCCATTTTCTCAAATGAAATCCCAATAACGAACTTGTCTTCTCTGTAGCGTTTATATGAAATGCTAAAGGCATCTTGGTCAGGGTTCAAATAGTGTAATGTTCGTCTTAAATAATATGCAGTTTCTGCCATTGATTGACATTCAAACTCTGGATATTTTTTATTATTAATTTGTAATTGCCACGTTAAGTTTAAATCTGAATTTTGAAAGCCCTTTCCTTGGTATGTCGCGCGATCAGCTCCATCTGGATTAGGACCATCAAAAATACGAGAATTAATCATCGGATTGTAAAAATAATTCCATCGCTTGTAAATGTAGTTGTCTTGTCTGTAATAATCAGTATTTTGTGGGTCAGTTCCTGCTCTTGGTGGGCGATATAGTGTAATGAAACAACCATTCAATTTAGAAGCGGATTTAACAATGTTCATATTAATTTCATTTCCTGCCGCGTTGAATGATTGTGTCATAGTGTGATACATTGGAAATACTAATTTCAAACTTTGACCCTCTAACAAATGTTTCACTATGTTATTATTGACCGTGTTGTCCAATTGTATTACCTCAGCTCTAATGATTACATTATTTAATTCCCACTGCGTTGAAGTATCGCCGGTTGTGAAATAATAGCCGTATTTGTCAGTATATGCGTTATTGATTAAATCCCCCGCTGCGTCACGAGTAGCAAATGGTGTAATTACTGGTACGTGCTCATCCGATACAATTGTAAATTCCAGTTCAAGCGGAGCATATCGTAAAGGTAAATAATAATTGCTTTCTAACAGTCCACATACCGGTTTATGTCCTAATCTCATATAACCATTAGCGCCGGGTATTCCTGCAACTGAATGGCGGGTATATCGTGCTGTTAAATCGCCCCAATTATTATGATCTCCCGCGGCGACTAACGCACCATCTGGTGCTGTTCCAGTAGTTCCTCGTTCATTATTAGCATCAATAAATTCTGCTAATCCAGTAGCATATGTGTGTCGCCAGTCATCATCCCAACGAGGATTAGCGCTACTTTCTAAATCGTCCATATCTCTAGCATCTTGACTTTTAAAAGAATTATACAATTCACAGTGCCTATTGTATTCAATAATATCCTGAACCTGTTGTCCGCCTACTGTGCATCTATACCGACTGAAGAAGGATGATAAATTACCTAACGGTCGTAAAAAATGACTTCGTGTTCCGTCAGTGTTTTGAAGATTTGCAAATAAACGAATACTTGATAAATCAATATATGTGTTGTCTTCTCCTGATATATGAAATCTAATATTTTTGTTTCCTGCATTTGGATTATAGACATTGCTACCTGATGGAAAATAATTAACGTGTCTTCTGTCTGTGATGTATTGTGCTGTTTCTGGAAGTCCAAAATTTAACGAGTTAATCATTGTAGTTTCGCTTTCTGCAATTATATTATCCATTGCTTATATATGATGATATAGATTTTATTTTTTATTATTTATATGTTTCTTATGTGGAAGCATTATGGTAGAATTATTCGAAGTTGTATTTTTTATAGTATTTATTAGATAATTATTTTTTGTATCAACTATATCTTTTAAAGTATCATAATCTAAAATTTTATATTGTTTATCGTATTTTGTAGGTTCTTTTGTCAGTTTCTTCTCTAATGGAATTTTGTTTTGCTTGTCTTTATTTCTAAACATTATTATTAATATCATTGAGATAATGTTAGTTCGGTTATACGCTTTATACAATCTTCTAATTCGTCTCTATACTTATACAAATAACTTAAATCATCTTCATCTAATGGAATTTTCTTTTCTTCTTGTTCTTTTAAAAAGTCGGTATAATCAATTCTACTATAATCTGTATAATGCTTCTTTTTATTTTCAGGATGTAATTTTAAATAATCATTTTCATAATTAATAATTTCACTATACATGCCTATTATAAGTCCTTCAATATTACCTTTTCTGTAGTATAAATGATTTAAATCATTGCTTTCGTGCTCTTCTTTATCCTTATTCAATTCTTCTTTGCCACAATTACATTCATATTTACTATTTGATATGTTGTATTCTTTCTTTTTCTCTCGCTCTATCATTTTCTTATAAGCATATTCAATATCGTTGTCCCATTTCTCAGCATCAATACTCATATATAAGTTATATATATATATATTGATTTATTGTTCTGGTGTTGAATTAGGATTGAACCCATTAGAAATATCAGTAGTAGGATTAATTTCAGTCATACCTTGTCCTGTCCAATTATTGAAACTGTGTTTATCTAATAAATTATTGCTTTCTATTTCTCCAGTTATTGCCGCGTCATCGAACATTGCTATAGGGTCTCCACGATTTCTAAATCGTAAGTATCGCGGGTTTTTCTGTTGATTACTTCCTGATACAAAAGGTGATGAGTAAACAGTAGTAGCATATTTGTTCCCGTGTCTGTTGTTGATTTCTTGAACAACGGATGAACCGAGGGAATGGCCGACCAGTCTATCAACATCTGGATTTTTACTTAATTCTTCCATTGCGTCTTTATATCTTTCGCTTAATTGAACATTATGAGTAGGAATAAAAAACAGATCTGCAATTACATCATTGACTTTGTGGTCTAGTCCTGTTTTAGCACCAGTGCCACCAATATATAAAGTGTTGCCTATTCTTGTTATTCCATTTACATTTGAATACGCAGCGTCTAAACCTTTAACATCATCAATTTTATTTTTATTTTGAACATTGATTTCTTCGGCATAACGTGTTTTATGTTTCATTATTTGCTTATCAAAATGTTTATTGAAACCTCCTACTTTCTCTTCCAAGTTCTTTTTATGGTTAAAAAATACATCTTCTATTAAATCCTTACCTGCCGTATATGCCTTATCACTTGCTACACCTGCCATCATTTGCGTCGGCGTCCTGCCTTCTATAGCACCTAATAATAATTGTCGTCCAATCATATATTAATAATAGATATTTTATTAAAATATCTATTAATAATAATAATTACAAAGTAATTATCAATAATAATTATATTATAATTTCTATTGTATATTATATTTATGAGCGATAGATTAACATATAAAAAAATCTATGTTGATAGTGCTTACAGATTGCAAGAAAGCAATTCTACCAGCGACTTTATTATAGAACTTGACCAAAACTTTGAAATTCCGCCAAGAACAAAAATGTTCGTGACAGAGTGTTCATTCAGCACTCCGTTTTATACGACAGAGAAAGGTTTTTATGAAAGATTCTATATTATGTTGTATAATAGTTCCAATGTATTTTTGAGAAGCACTGCCGTTGATGTATCCGGTGAAATTTATTATGCCAATCAATTATCATTTAAAATACAATCAGAATTAAACGCGGCATTTAATGATATTGTACCTGACTTATTCTTAACAGTATATGGACAAAGCGAACGCAAAATGGAACTTAAATTAAATGACCCTCTAAATTACAAAATCAAAATACCTACAGACGAAGAACTAGAAACCTATGTAAATAACAAATGGAACAGAGGACAGTTTGAATATGACAATTTAAGACCAAAATCTATTAATTATTTATTAAGTAATTATATTGCCTATGATCCTGCGTCATCTTGGTTAAGTGGATACTTTAATTTAGTTCCTTTTCAGAATATATACATAGATTGTCCTCAATTAAGCGATTATAAATATTCAGCACCTAATAATTTCAGCAGTTCAGTAATTAAAAAAGTTCAAATCAATCAACAACTTGGCGGAGTTATAACAGATTTTACAGCGCCCATATATGCAGATTTTATTGATGTAGGCGGTAAAAATATTAAGAGACTACACTTTAGAATAACAACTTCAAGAAACGAATTAATTGATTTTCACGGCGTATCCATTTCTTTTAGCATTCTCTTTCAATTAGATAATTGAATAACCAACCTAATTATTAATATTTATATCAAATTATTAATATTAATATTTCTCAATTTGTCCATATAGACAAAATATATAAATAATATAGACAAAATATTTAATATATTATATATGTCAGAAGTCGAACCTGGAATTACTAATACAATTGAAGCAGACGTACCAGTAAGTGAATTACCACCAATTGAAGAAGAAGAAGCGCCACAGGCAGAACCAACAATAGAACCAACACAAGAAATAAAACATGTAGAACCTCTTACAAACAACTCAAAAACTCAAGCGCGTAATGAAAAGAAAATAACCTGTCCAAAATGTGCCAAAACTTTAACATTAAAATCATACAGATACAGCCACGAACGCAATTGCCAAGGACCATTAGAATCTAAACCCATAAAGCCTAAACCCAAAGCAGTTCCAATAGCAAAACCTCAAAGGATAGATCATGAAGTAGCGCACAACGAAGAAAATCAACAACCACAACCGCAACAAAATAATATAATAGCGAACACACCACCCCCAAGAAGAATGCAACCACAACCGCCTCCAAACCCGCTACAAAATATAGCACAGCATTACCAATTATTGCAAAATGAATATTTGAGACAGAAGCAAGAAAAATATGATGCATTAAATAAAGGTATATTTGGTTCAAGAGGAAAGAAAAGATAAAATATAATTATTATATAACCTACTATATAATAATTATGTTTTCAACATTATCACTGGACGGCTCAAGTAGAATTGTAGCAAGTGAATTAGTATGAATAAATTCAACAGAACCATCAACATTAAGCAGTGTTTATGCTACAAAACAAGAATTAGCAGACACAGCAGGATCATTAGGTGGAGGTTATACAATTGAAGAAGTTGATGCTCTTATTTTAGCACAAAAAAATAAGATAGATGCAAACATATCAGCAATATCAGGAATTAACGCAACAACAACAACAATGTTTGACGAACAAGTAAATCAAAACACAACAATTACAAGCAACTTTAATAATATAACAGCACACGGATTAACCATAACTTCAATACTACCGACTATATCAGCAAATACAATTAAACTTGACACAAATGCTAATAATATTAGTTCTAATACCTTTTTAATTAGTGGTTTTAACAATAGTATTAGTTCCAACTCGTTTTTAATCACAGGACATAATAATACATTAGCATCACATTTAGCAGTATTAACAACACACGATAGCAACATAGCAACAAATACAAATGGAATAGCAATATTAAATAACACTGTAGGCAGTAATTTGACATTTGTTAATAGTCATCAAAATACAATAACCTCGCATATATCATTAATTGACACACATATTAATAACATAACAGGACATGGAAACACAATAACAACGATTTTAACAGATATAGCAAATTTACAAGCAGGAGCAGGTGCTTCTTGGACTACAACTGAAAAAACAACTATTCAAGCAGATGTATCAACATTATATACCAATGATACTAATTTATTCAATACAAATACCGCATACAGTAATACATTTGCCTCAATCATATCAGACAACACGACACAAGATTTATTAATAACTCAAAATTCAAAT
The DNA here is from genome assembly GCA_963377175.1 of Effrenium voratum. Lineage (NCBI taxonomy): Eukaryota > Dinophyceae > Suessiales > Symbiodiniaceae > Effrenium > Effrenium voratum. The sequence goes on from CAUJNA010000957.1 coordinate 247,600, forward strand.
ACGATTAATAGTTTAATATCAGCAGATTTACAAAAGTTAGATAAAACAATCACAACTGCGCAAACGGTAAACTCTCCATTAATACTTAGTTTAACAGATAATACTAATCCAATTTTTAGAATTCAAGATGCTGTAAGTAATCAACGTTTAGAATTTAAAAGAGGTTGTCAGTTGGACTCTTATCAAGGACTAACAGGTGCTACGCCTTATAGATTATGGTTAGGATGGAATACGGGAGATGTTATTATTGGAAGGCCTAATAATGCTGCAAGAATTACGATTAACGGTAATGTTCATACTTCATACAATTTTGCTCAAGCACATGGAACATCATATTTTGAAGGTGCTGTATATATGAAAGGAAGTTTATTTACAAATAATGATTTTTCAACAGATATTAAAACTAAAATTGATAATTTAGACAATGCATTAACTCCGTATTTAGAAACAGACACACCCGCGGCAACAGAAGGTTTTTATATTTATCATCCTAATTTTGTTGCTTGCAGTATTGGTGATATTACAAATTCTTCTAATCAATATTTTATGTGTGATGGTGCTGTATCTAAAACCATTTTCAATAAACCAGTTGATATATTAGGTGATGTATATACAAATGGCGATTTAACAATGGTTTCTGGTAAGAAAGTTGAAGTCAACCAAGTTCAGTCAGTATCAGGAAATACTTTATTATTACAAAATTCACCGAGTGGCAATGTTCAGTTTGGCAACACATCAAAACTAATAATTGATAATTTTTGAAATGTATGTCGATACAAATGATTTAATAATTAGGAATAGCAACACTTCAAACTCTATTAATTTGGTTGTTGGATTATCTTCAACATATGCTGATAATATAATTATTTTGAATAGTGGAAGTAATAGCGAATTACGAGGCGACTGGACTATTGACGGTGACATGACTTTTGGAATTGCTCATAAAATCAATTTGAGACATTTAAATAGCGATGCTGTTTTAAGATTAGAAGCATCAACAACTATCGATAGTTATATTGATGGCACTAAATATTTACAATTGGATGATACTCAATTTTCATCATATAACGGTTTTAATTTAAGTAGTGATAAGAGACTGAAAGATAATATAGAAGATGTAGACGATGATACTATAAATATGGTAAAAAACATTAAGATTAAAACATTTGTTAAAAATCAAAAAACTAAAAGAACTGAATTAGGATGGATTGCTCAAGATGTTCAACAATACACAAATCCTAAATATAATATTGTAAATGATTCAGGAGAATACTTAACAATGTGCTATGACAGAATGGCCTGTATTAGTTGGGATGCTTTATCAAAACTAATCCATCGCGTAGAATATTTGGAGAACGAAGTCTTTAAAAAGAAAAATAAAAATAAAAATATTTAGTTTAAAAATCTTGTAAAATGTATTTAAAGAAATATATAATATAATATAATATATATTATAATGAGTATTAAACCTGAAGATATGACACTGGAACAAATAAAGGAACAACTGGCGCTATATAACAGATTATATTATCAAAGAAGGAGACACGAAAAGGACTTTATGGACACCAAAAGGGCAAGTGCTATAAGATTTCACAGAAGAAAGAAATTAGACAAGATGGCAGAAAATGGAGAAATTAATTTAAAAGATATTGATTATGAAAATAAACCAGAAGATTTACAGAATACAAAACCCAGAAAATATAAGGCGCAAACATATAAAATTATAACAGTTGAATAAATAATATTTATTAAAATTCCAATATTTTAAGTAATATTTATTAAAATTTATATATTTTAATAAATATTTGGTGCATTTTTGGGTTTTTAGGTTTTGAAACCCCCAGAGCGGGGGGTTCATTCCCCCCAGAGCGGGGGGTTCATTCCCCCAGAGCGGGGGATTTGCCTGAAAATCTTGAAATTAGGTGCTGTTTTGCTGTTCCCCCCAGAGCGGGGGGTTCATTCCCCCCTGTGTGGGGGGTTCATTCCCCCCCTGTGTGGGGGGTTCATTCCCCCCTGTGTGGGGGGTTCATTCCCCCCTGTGTGGGGGGTTCATTCCCCCCTGTGTGGGGGGTTCATTCCCCCCTGTGTAGGGGATTTGAAACCATAAATTCAGGAAAAATATAAAAAATATATAGAAATTTTACTATAAAATATTTCTTGTAAAAAAGTATTTAAAGAAATATTATGTATTATAATTATATGGTGAAAATGTTCAGTGAGATTGAGCAGGAAGAAATAATTAACGAGTTCTTAAATAAAATCAACATGAATGACACTATAAGAATGATAAATAGAAAAATTGGAATGTGTAAAGAATGTAAATTTAATTATAATAATATTCAATTATATATAACTAAATTATCAGAAAATATTATTAAACACATATGCAAATATAATTATAAAGAATGTTATAAATGCAAAAGATTAAAACAATTGAGCACATTTGTAAATATTGACACTTGTAATAAGTAAAAAGAATTCATCAAACTAACTGAAATAATTGAAAATGAAAAGGAAGAAGACACAACTGTTACAACAAACAACATCAGAGATTATTATTTTACAAAATTATATAAATTTCCGACATTCAAATTTATCAAATCCAATTTATTAAAGGATGTTAAAGGAAGGCACAACTACACAAGGGACATACACGACAGAATAAAGGACTGCTATGAATTATACTACAAAGGAAATATTAAAACTGAAAGCGCTGGAGTAGATTTTAGCGATACACCAATTTATGAAACAGTTGAAATAAAATACATAGAAACATATAAAGATCGTCTAGTAAATGAATTTTTTGATGAGTATAAGAATCATAATGACATACCAAAAGACCAGAAGAATAGACGGGATTGTTTTAGATATATTGAAAATAATATTTCGAACACGTTAACCATATTCAAAATAATATTATCACACATTTTCAATAAGCAAGATAATGCATTTTCTAAAATCCTTTTTAATGATGTAGGACAAAATATTTATAAGCACTATACAAAAGAAATAGAAATAAGCGAGAGAATACAAAATATGATATTTAGTTCATACCCAAGTATCAAAGATATCAAACCGCAGACTAATAGGAGTAACCAAAAACAACAACAGTACGAAGCATATTTAAATAGTGCTGAAGATTTTGAATAAAATGTTAAAAAATAACCTTTATTAATATGGCAAATATTAATAAAAATGATATAATTAGGAAAATTTATTATGATAAATCAGGATACGGAAGTATCACAACAACCTATAAGGATGCTAAACAAAAGGAACAAAGCATAACCTTAAATGATGTTAAAGAATGGTTTCAAAAGAACATAGAACAGAAGAAGCAATTAAGAGGCAAAAATTCATTTATTTCTCCACATCCATACTTTGAATTTCAATTAGATTTATTTTTTATTAATGACATACCCAATCAAAAATTTAAAGTAGGGATGGTTTTAATTGATATATTTACCAGATATTCTACAGTAATACCTATTAAGTCAAAACAACCGCCTGACATATTAGCGGGAGTAATGGAAGGAATGCAGAAAATGAAAGGCAAACCAGAAATTATTTATAGCGACGAGGAAGGCAGTTTATATAATAAAACAGTTGAAGATTATTTCAAAGAAGAAGGAATAGAATTATACCGCACAAGAGGACATCCTAATTTTGCAGAACGTTTTATACGCACCTACAAAGATATGTTATATAAAAGGGTTGAAAAAGATGAAAAAGAAGGAAAGGAACAATATACAATGGATAGATTATAATTTTGAAATATTAATAACTTATAATAATAAAATGGAACATTCAAGCATAGGAATGACACCAGCGGAAGCATTGAAGGAGAAAAACAATTATAAAGTAAAAATGAAAATGGCAACCGAAGCAACTAGAACCCGTAAATATCCTGAAATTAACATAGGTGACGAAGTGAAGATTTACAGAAAGAAAGCAATAACTGAAAAGGAAAGGAGTAGTAATTGGTTGCCTACGAAAATATAAAGTTGAAAGGATTGAAAAAAAATTAGGACAATCTTATTTTTATTTGGAACATAACACACGACCATTCTTAAGATTTGAAATTTTGAAAGTTTAAAAAATATATAGATTTTTTATTATAAAAATTTCTTGTAAAAAAGTTATTTAAAGAAATATTTTATAATATAAATATATAGATTATATTATGAGTAAGTTTTTACAGCGTAATATAAACGAGTTAAACAAACTCAAAAGAAATTCAACACAGAACGCAAATAATGCAACTAAAAAAAGGGTTGATGAGATTATTAAACTTTATACTGAAAGAAAGTTATCAAATGTAGCAACGGCAGAAAATTATATCAAGGGTTTAACATCTACAGACAAAAAGGTTTATGACAAAGCATTTCAAAAATACAAAGATAATATCAAAAAGATCAAGGATACAAAACCATTAAATGAAAGAATGGCAGAAGCAAGAGCAAAAAACGAAGAAGAAGATGAAGGCAGGGATTAAACAATATAGGAAAACAAAAGGTATAGAGTATAGGAAAACAAAAGGCAATGAGTTGTATGCGAGATATAAAACAAAAACTTATTTTATTCAATTTATGTTGTATACAGCAAGAGAGGAAAACAAAGATACAAAGATAAAATCTAAACCTGCTTTTAAACACAGACTAATGAATTTTTACACAAAAACTTTTGATAATCTTAATGTTACAATTCAAGCACGAACAATTTCAACAGATATTATAAAAAAAAATGATATTTAAATACTTAGGCAACTCGGATATACGATATGGAAGCAATAATGATACACCAAATGACGAATTTACTGACACAATAAATCTATTAACAACAGATGAAGATTTTAATGAAATATATAGAGAAATGACAGAATTTTATAATGATATTGAATGTGTCAAAATACTATCAGTGGAAGTGATGAATAAAAACGGCGAAAAGTTTAATATATTAACCGAAAACTTAAGGGATGCTACAAACGTATCAATTTATCATAAATATATACACACACCGATTAAAATGAGCGAGGGCACTATACAAAAGGCAATCAAGAAAGGTAATTATATAGAGAATGAATGTTGGATAAATTCATTAACTGATTTTTACAGTGATACAATCATGAATGAAAGAACCCGCAACAGACTAACCAGAGACAAAATTATTGAAATCATAGGTAGGGATGATTTTAAGGAGGTAGGAGCAACCATTCAAGAAATGGAAGCAGTATTCAAAAAGTTTAATATTCAAGTTAGAATTTTCAATTTTGTAAATGAAGTTATTTATAAATATGAACCAGAAAAGAGAAACCACCATATAAAAACATTTTACGCAATGGTGAAGAATAACCATATTTACACATTAAACTATGATTTATGTAAGATACAACAAAGGCAATTAATAACAAAACTACCTACTATAAAGGCACACACTGATTATTATATAAATGAAAGAGAAGAACCGCCACAATACAAAATGATTAAATGTATAGATGATATACTTAAAATTAAAACTGATGATAAAACAAAGGAAATATATTTAGTGCCTGAAAATAATAATTTGGCAGAATTATTATTCCAGTTGTTGAATATTGGATATGAACCCAGAATTAAATACACAGGTATTATTGATGAAATAAGATTAAGATTGAACAAGATAACATATATCATAAAAACTCAAAATTTAATTAAATCTTCCGGTGATGGATGGATTGCAGTTAGCAATGAAACTACATACAACAATATGAACAAAGCAATGTTTAATTTCAATAAATCCTTATTCATATCATCACATAAATCCTTTTATAACGACATTGATATTGAAATATTAAATGAAACAAGAAGTATAGCACCTTCGGGTTTATTATCGAGTAATATTTGCGGTTTTGGGCGAACACGAAGTAGCCCAGGGAAGCAAATGAGCACACGGTAGATCACGATGTACCCAAAGCACCCGGAAACACAACTCGGGTGAAGCTGTGGATGATGACCGGGTTGAGGAAGTGACGGTTGAGAAAGAAGTAGTATGGGGATGTTTGAAATCAAGTTGAAGAGGATTAAGTTCAATGCCAAGCCCAAGTGGAACAGCGCAACTCACCGAGCACCTCCTACACCCAGCCGCCCGCGGCCCCGACCCTTTTCGGCTCGAGGACGAAGAAAGCTGCCAGTGAATGGCGCTCGAGCGTGAGTCCTATCCCCACTTGACGGGAGGTAAAAACTTGAGCCAAACGGCCATTCGGCCGTTTTGCCATATGAAGAAACAACACGTGAACAAAACACACCCCCCTCATCCGATATCTGGAAGAGAGAAAAGGATGCGAGACAGTTGAGTTCACGACGAAAGGGACCAACCAAAAATGCCGGTGTCAGCTCAGAGGTGAGCCAAACGGCAGCACCCGGGCCCCAGTTAAAATCCCGCCACCACCCCGAATTAGCGGGGCGACAGGATTATTTGACGAGTGGGCCACATGAGTGAACAAGGACATATTGGAGGAACCAGACGAAGATTCCTCTCGTGCCGTTCATGCATTGTCATGGGACAACGACATGCGGAGGGGGACCCTATCTGGATCACCGCGCCTCACTGCACGCCGTGATGTGGTTGGAGGAGTAATCGAGTTGGGAGGAAATAGGAAAAGGACGCTCCGATATTGGTGTGAAAAATATCCGGCTACGGCCGGCCCGGCACTTCTAGTGCGGTCACAGCCTCACACAGGATCGCCAGGGGAACCGTCTCCAGCGCGCACGGCAGCGGTGCGGGAGGGACACGGACAACGCCGGATCAGCGGAACAGGGCAATGGAGACCATCACCCCCAGCAGTGCCGCATGGGCGAGAGGAGGATCGGCGCGGTCGCGTTTTTCGGCGACACACGTGCCGTCCTCGCCCTTCTAAAGGCGGACGCAGACTGCGGTTCCTGCCTACCACCCTGAACCGGGTTCTTCCCGGTCTCTGGGCGCGTCGTCTCTCCGGCGTCCACCGCGGTCACCTCGATCGCCCCCTCCATCCCGACGGCGATCCTCACCACCACCCCTACTGTGGTCTCCAGCCGGATGTCGACGAGGCGGAGGGGGATCTGATTGGTGGCGTCGGTCATCCCTGCGCCGGTCCCGGTGGCGATCGCGACGGTCATCAGCCGGGTCATCACGTCCGCGGCGCTCATCTCGCCCCGGACCGCGCCTCTCGGAGGGCTCCTCATGACGTGGAGGAGGTCGGCGATCATCGCGTCGGCCTCCGCGGGTATCCCTGCCACGATCATCCCTTTGTCGGGGCGGGCCAGGATCCTCGCGCCCACCTTTGCCAGGTCGATGTTTTCCTCGACCCTTCCCCTCACCCTTAGGGCCGCGACGATCCTCGCGGGCCCCAAGCGCGGTCCTTGATCGATCGTCATCTCGGTGGGGTCGTGACTCATTGGCTGCACGAGTGGTCCGAGGCACGCCTGGGGGAAGCTCCCATTCTTCATCGTCGTCATCGCGCGGGTCATGGCCGCCACGGCCGCCCAAGGAACCAGTGGCATCCCGTGGTGGGGACGCGGGAGTTCCGGGACCGCCCGATCGAAGACGAACTCGGGGAGTCGCGTCCTCGCCAGTAAAGGGATCCTTCTGGGTGTAGAAGCCCTTGGTTCTGCCCCTTCTCTCCCCCCCTTCCGCACCGGCCGGGGATGGACGGGCAGGCTGGGCCATGCTCTTAGAGCTGGGTTGCCCGCCAGGCGGGACATGAACCCCCCCCTGCCCTTTCTCGGGCGCAGGGACCCGACCACGGGATGTCCTCCTGGCCTGGTGTCACCCTCCAGCTCGGACTCGGTGTCAGGGACACGAGTATTGACGGCCATGTCCTCTTCCTCGAACGGATCCCCAGCCGTCGTAACGCCTGCAGCAATGGGAGCGGGGGGAGGAGGAGGAGGAGTTGGCACAGCTTCGCCAGAACCGACGCCTGTGTGTAACACCACGGGAGTCTCCGGTTCTACCGGGACTGGCGGCGCAGGAGGAGCCGGGGGCGGTGGCGGAGGGGGAGGGATCTCCTCCTCGTCGTCGCCCATGGGCTCGTCAAGGTCGTCAGGCTTCTCTTCATCTTTGTGTGAAGATCCATCCGAGCCTAGCTCATCCTCCGCCGATCCAGCAAAGTCGGGCTCGTCTTCGTCTTTCACGCCGGGGCCTGGTGTAAGGCGAATTCCGGGCCGATGGCGATCGCGGGGTCGGAAGCGGTATTTCCTTGGTACAGGATCGGCCAGCTCCTGTTTGATGTCGTCCTGGGTCTGCGGACGGTCGGCCAGGCATGTGTCGTAGGCAACGGTGGACGTCCGGTAGATCAGATCATCCATACTGCTGAGGTCATTGAGCGTGTAGACGTACCCCTTCTTAATGCCTTCCCGTATCGTGTCCATAGCTTGTTTGAGACGCGCGGCGGGATCGAATCCGGCCTTCCTCCGCATGGCTTGCATTATCCCACAGTGTTGTGCGAGCAGCCCCACCTGGGCCTTGAACCCCTCCCCGGTCACATCGTTGGGGAGTATCGGAGAAAGGTGCCCTGATCTCAGCCCAATGATATGGGCCTCAACAATGTAGTAGGATGTGTAAAAGCCGCAGCGGTTGGCGTTGAAGTTTGCGGTGGTTAGGCGTCTGCCCCACTCAGCCGCATATCCCTCATATTCTTCGAAGAAGTCGGGGACGGAGCTCCCGTTGAAGGCAAGACCCCTTACCAAGATCGCCTTTGCGACCCACTCTTCCACGTTGTGGTCGACAGTGTCACGGTACTTGCCGTCAAGAACTTCGTCTCGGAGCGAGTCGTGAAGTTTCCGGAAAATGCCATCCACGTCCTCTTTGTCAAGGTACTTAGGAGGCCGCATCCCAGACATCAACAAGGACCGGGCATCAACGGCAGGACTCTGTGAGTAGAGGGCCATTCCGATGGCGTTGGCGTCTGCGTTGTTCCACAGAGCGGGGGCGACGCCCTCGTATTTTGCCAGCCAGGGAGGAATCACCCCGTCGGTGCTCGCTATCGTGCGAGGGCCGCCGTCCGTGTCTCCGGTGGGCAGGACGCCCTCGTAGAAGATGGGAAGGTAGCAGGCGGTGCACAGGTGAGCGCCGATCGGGTGGGCCGTCATGCACCTATGGCATGGAACGGACAGCACCTCGCGGACATGCTCCGCCTTGGTGATCTGGTGATACTTCTCCATCTCGTCCCGACACTTCCTCGGGTTCTCACTCACGGAGTTGAGGAAGTTGGGCGGATAGCACCAAGGCCTCAGGTAAATGATGGAGCAGTCCTCCTTGAAGTAGACGCATCTCCAGTACCCGATCGCGATGTTCTCGCGCGATGCAAAGGTACCCTGACGAGTAATATGCATGCCCCCATTTTCCATGGAGAAGAAACGTGCATCGATAGCCATGACCACATATCGGGTATCGCTCCTTTGGCGTCGACCCGAGGTGTGCAGCTCCGTCACATTGCTGTCGGTGATGCGGTCGACAGTGTCGTTGGGGCATTCACCGTGATCGCGGAGGGATTGATATTCATCCGGCCTAGATGGAAGGAGCTCGATCAGAGCTCGCCCACCCCTAATGATGGCCCCACGTTCTACGTAGAGCCGATACATCCGGAGAGGCACCACCTTGTAGAGTGTCTTGGGAACCACCTTAGATGTGATAGGAAGGCAAACAGGGCTCTCGTAGAGCATGTATTGGTATCGTTCACGGAACGCTCGGTAATCAGTGTCGGATCCGATCTCAAGCGACCTTACCGCCGCTATGCGGGCGGAACCAGGCAGCAATCGACGCTCCTTGTCACGAATGACGGTGATGATGATCTCGAACATTCCCACCCCGTCTTCGAGGAAGGAAGACAGGAGGTACGATGAAAAGGCATCCTCAGACTCGACGCTGGTCCCGAAGTAGTGGCTCAGGAACCTCTTCAGTTGTATCACCGAAGTGACGTTCCGGACGAGGCCTCCAATTCCGGGTCCTTGACTGCACCTGCATTTCCAGGCTGCACAGCTGTTCCACGGAGCGCGTCGCGTATTTCCGCGCATGCTCTCCTGTAGTAGTGCGAAGAGGCGCCCGTCCTACCCTTCACCTTCTGACGGATCTCGTCGGCGAAATAGTCCAGAAGTTCCTCGGGTGCGGGAACAATGGCCTGGATCATCAGGTCAGGGTCACTCCTGGTCGGGAGGATAGGTCCTGCTCTGGATCTCACTCCCATCTCCAGGAATCGGGCAATATCCCCGATCTTAGCGCACAGAGTAGTGATCGTGTTTCCGATCCTGGGGGCGATATCTTCGCCTCTCCTGGCGCTGAGGATGACCACATTTTTCTTGATGGACTCCTCCTTCAGCCTCTCGAGGTTTCTCCGGGTGTCTTCGGTGCCCTTCACCGCGCTGAGGCGGAGAACAGCAGGCTCCGGTTTGTCCGGTCGCACGAGCTGGCCGTCGGGGATCTGGTCGAAAATGCGCGAGGCGGACTTCACTGCAGGGACGTTCCTGTACTGATCCGGCACGCTGTAAAAGGCGTAGGCGAGAGTGTCATGCGAAGATGTCTCCCAATACGTGTACTCCTCGGAATCACGCGGGTCACCGACGACGCGACTCACGGTCCTCAGCTCGGCCAGAGCACGCTCCGCCTCGAACTGCGAGCCGATGGTCGTGGGCAGCATGGCCCTCTCCTCCTCCGTGCAGTCGACGTAGATGAACTGACCGGTATGCAGGTCCCTCGACCTGGCTAGGGAGCGCATTCGCAGGAGGATGGGCGGGCTCGGCAGGGGCGTCAGGGGCTTGAGTAGCAGGCGGAACAGGGTCGTCTTTCTTGTGGTCGGAGGCCCCCGTGGCGGTTGTTCCCGTTGCCTCCTCTCCAGTCACCACCGGTTTGTCCCGGGGTTCATTCATGTCGACGTCCTCACCGGCATTATGACCTTCTTTCTCCGCCTTCTCCTTGGCCTCCTTGATCTCACGTGCTGTAGGACGTCGACCCTGTGTCGGGACGATCTCCGCTGAGCTTTCCATGCCTCAAGCGTCTGGAAGGTCTCCTGCGAGTCATGATCATAATACTCGCCATCGGGGGTGACGGTATATCCCTCAACGGAGACCCCCGCGTCCCCGGTGGAGGTGCGGGCATCGGGGTCCACCTCGTCGAACTCCGAGAGATCCTCCTTTGTCGGAAGCCCCCCCGATCCGGTGCTCCCCCCTACCTCCATTGACGCAGCAGGATAGGGATCGACGCCTGGTACATCATCAGTCGTCTGATCAAGGGTCTTCATGAGGTCTTCGAAGCTCTCCACACCACTGCCACCGAGATCGACCGGCCTGGTCACTGGCGCCGCGGGCGGCGCACCTCCAAAAAACAGGTGTGGGGGCAGTGGTGGGGGCGGCCGGTTCTACCGGCGTGCCACGCCAATACGCTATCTCGGCGTCAACATCCATGTCATCATCCTTTTCTTCGACGGTCGGGAGCGCGGGAACGTCTTTCCTCCCACTGCCCGCTGGTTTCTTCAGCTCCTCAGCCTTCTTTTTGGCCGCCGCTGCAGCCTTGCGAGATGCCTCCGATGTCGCGAGGCGCGGGAAGTTGCCCTCGTCCTTCCCGGGTGGAGTCAGCACGGACTTGGGCAAAGGGCCCCCCCAACGGGGGGCCTTAGGTGGGTCGGCAGGCTCGGGAACCGGCGAACTACCTCCGGAGGTGCGGATATTTGGCGCCCGAGCGGGAGGGGCACCCTTGGTAGCCGTAGAGCCGGGATCCGGCGATTTAGCTGGCGTGCCACCCTTCGCGGGCACGGTAGGGACAGGGGCCTTGGGGACACTTCTAATGTCAATGGGCCCCTTCGCCTTGGCGGGCGAGGCTTTCGGTGGCGAGACAGGGCGCGTCGGTGGCGACATCGTCTTCGGTGTAGGGCCTTTCACCTCGGCCTGACGGGCAGGGGCCTTCGCCACAGAGGGAGCCGCCGCCTGTGCGGGGGGCGTCACCTTGGATGCCGCATCAGTCATCTCCACGTCAAGCGATTGGCCAGAACTATCTGTCCCGGCGACCTTCGCTGGCGGGGCGGTGGAGTAAGTAAGCGAATCATCCCATACCTTGGTCTGGAGAATCTTCTCCGCCTTCACCTTTGCGTCCTCGTCGGGTGGGTACATGGTCTTCTTGTACAACATGCCCAATGTTTTCGCAGCATTGGTCGTACTCATGACGCGGTGTAGCGTCCACGAGATGTCCACGGCCGCGCTGGCGAGAGCCGGGAGCGCTACCACAGCTCTGTATTTGTTCGCGGGGGCGCCGGAACTGCCGACACAGTGGTCGCCCCAGAAAGCGAAATCCGCAGGAACCACGATCAGGTTCCTCTTCATCGCCGCCTTGATGAACGTCGTGATGATGCCGAGCATGTTGGTATTACGAGCGGGCTGAAGCCATGACGCAACCGAAATGAGGATCACCACATTCGATCCAGCCCTCCTCACGGACTCAAGCCTTTCCAGGGTGGTGTGGATGAGGGTTTGCGCGTTGCTCTTGATGACCGACACCTGCTTCTTCTCATCCCAATCGGCCAGGTCATGGAGACGGGTCGCAAAGATGCAGGTGTCATACTCCATGGCCCCCCTTCCAACCGCTTTTTCGCGGTCATGAGTGAGCCGTGTGGCCTCTTCAACCATGGTGGCGATGGGGATGTGATAACCACTCTCCCCATACGGGCAGTGGAATTGGATCTTCGGGGTGGATCCCTTTCGCGGCCCGCTGTCAGTGGATCGGAGAGTGTCCAGTTGAGCACTGAATTCATCCGCCGTGATGTACGAGCCCTTCTTGCTCTTCCCGCGCGATGCAAAGCAAAGGTCGTAGAAGACAAGCACCTGGGCATTGGCCTTGATCGTTGGCTCCTCCAAATATGTGGGAGGCCCCCAACCCGCTGCCATTGCGGCGAGGATACCGGTGACCCCGGTTGTGCTCATAGGCACTAGGCCCTTCAACACCGACGGTATAGTCGGGACGTCAGAATCAATGCATGTGAGGGCGAATTCCGGGAACACGGTCAGGATGACGTTCCTGAACATTTGGTTCCCCCAACCCATCCACTCTTTTTCGAGGGCGTTCTGGTCGTACGTAGTCAAATGAGAGGTCTTGGGCCTGCTCAGGCTAGGGAGCACCTCACTCTCGGGGTTCGTGATCCACTCTTGTTTGTATTTTCCGATCATCTTGTCGATGTCAAGAAACATGGTAGATGGTGCCAGATGCTCTTCCATGATGTATCCCGGATATTTCGGGTAATCATTTTCGAGTGCAAATGGGATCGGTGACCCAGCCTCTTGCACCTTCGCAGCGTATGTGTTGCTGACAAGGCGATGCCTGGCGAACTCCGGGCTGAATCCACCAGTCTTCGTAGGGGTGCTAGGAGCAGCCAATCGCTCCATTTCGCGCTTGGTCGCGCCAATCTCCCCGATGGCATTAGGCTGAAAGAAGGCGCGTTTCCTCCAGGAGAGCGATGGAGAGCAGGGGTTAACCTCAATGTAAGGGTTGAACCGTTGCAACTCAACGTCCCCATTTGCGTAGCATGTGGAGAACCCCTCACCGCCCGTGATCAACTCCAGGTCATGAGAGAACTTGATGGCGAGAGCAAATATGGGTGCCCGAGCCAACATGAGACGCCGCGTTTTATCCCCGCGGGGGTTGTCGCCGCCGGCAGCGTCCACAGGCAGCATGAAAGAAAGGTGGGCCCAGACCCCTTGGCCGTAGTGCGCCCACGGGGTGTACCCGAGCGCTTGGCTGTAGATCAGCGACGTCCAAATCCCGAGTTTGTCCTCGGACTCTGAACTCACCACCTCTTCATGGGCGATGGAGGCCCAAAGGGAGAATTGGCTGAGTCCGTGTGCCCAGAGCTTGTTCTCAATGCTCCCCTGCTGCCATTGGTTCCAATTCGGGGACTCCGCATCAATGACGGACGAGAGAGAGGGTACGATCCAATATCCCTCGCCTGCCGTGATGCCGTAGTCGTGGGCCACGTTGGTCACCCCGGGGGTGGCGAGCCTCTCAACCTTGTTCCACAGGAAGAACTGGTCAAGCACGGTTGCGACCTTCAGCTCAGAGGTCATGTGCTCCGCAAATGCTCCAAACCCGCCGTAGGCCTCCATAGATGGCAGATGGTCGATCGATCTGCTAGCGGCCCTATCCTGACACATGTCGATGATTTCCTCCAAGGTTCTATCCTTAATGAGGGAGATGCCATCAACAACGATCTCTGGGGGTACAAACATAGCAAGAGGGCGCATTTGTAGCCATTTTCTCACTATGGAGGGCTCGTACTGAGTGAAGCTGCTGATTCCTCCCGTGTGTTGGGAACGGCGTGGATCACCCATGTCATAGCAGTCGGTCGTGAAGCCGACATAGCTCCTGTACTGGTTCTGCTTGACCGCCAAGTACTCAGTCCTCCAGTTCTTCTTCAATTCCCCGTCGGCGTTCGTGATGGACGAAGACCATCCTCCTCCGGACGGTCGACAGCAGGGGTATACTGCCGGGTCGACGTCATTCGCCTCATCAATCCCGAGCGGCGCTATGTGGGCATGAGGGAGATAGTGGGTGGCGGAGCCACGGATGGGGATCGCATCGCACAGGATTGCCGCAGCGGTCAGGGCATTGTGCTCGGTGGCGACAAAACCAGAATCCTTGAGCAGGGCGATTATGTTGGCCGCCCTTCCTCTTCGGTAATTTAGGATTTTGGTCCTAACATCCCCGGGAAAGGAATCATAACCCTCGCATTTGACGAGACCATTTATCATAGTCTCCACCTGCTCTCCGGTGATCACATCGCTCAAACGGGCAGCCTTTAAAGCCGCGCGACCGTTGAGCTTGGAAACCCAGCTGTTGAAGCTGTTCTGCATGATGTTGGCCACAGCTTTTACGCGGCCGGTGACAGGGTAGGGAAACTGCAGCGATGATGCGCTGGGAGGTGTGGGGAGGCTTTTCTCAGCCCCAGCCCTTGTGATCGACCCGCTTTCCGCGGAAGCCATATCACAGAACCCGCGTTGAAGTAGCGGAAGTAGGAAGTGGTTCAAGGCAACCGCCGGCGGCGGTGCAGGAAGGCGATGAAGAACGCCACAGGGCCGCACAGCAGCGGTGCGTGAAGGTGGTGAAGATCACCAGCAGCCGAACGGCGGCCAAGGCCGGGGTGGAAAGTCCGTCTAGGACACGTCACCCGGGCCAGGGAATGTCGCAGCAGCGGCCCAGAGCGCGAGGCGGGGCGGCTATGTGCAACACTCAGGCTCACACAAATAAAGAAATGGAGGAGCTCAATTAGATCAAAAGATGAATCGTACACAATCACATGAACGACAATACCATCGAGAATAAACAAAGGTCAAAGCCCCGCGTGTAGGGGAGTTCCATAAGGTCCTCAAGTGATTGGTACTGTGCGTCGAATGCCGATGTCGGCTTCCGAAGAAGCCGCGGTCAGCTGGTAGAGCCAAAAAGCGACATGCAAGACGCTTAGAAGCATCCCACACTGCATGGCGAGCAACATGAGAGTATAGGTTCATCAGCGATCGATCATTTCAACCGAAAATTTCATCGAAAATCTTTTCCCAGGCAACATCGTGAAAAGAGAAATCGTTCCTCCCGTTTCGAAGCGATGTGGAGCAGGGTACAAAGCGTAATCGATCATTTGTCCGTTTGTTCACGGCAACGGTAATAACAGTGGCGTGACCGTATGCTCCAACCTGGCAACTGCAGAGGTTAGACCTATATAGGTCATGGTCATCAATAAATTGGCGGATTTTCTGAACACAGAGTCCGGGTAGGTCACCACCAAATCCAATAACAATGCCAAACTCGTGATGCATAGCATTCAGGGCAAAGGCAAGAGTAGAGGCGGTAAGCGCGTCGCACTTCTGTCGGAACCTCCTGATCTTGGACCAATCCCTTTTGCAGGAATCCGGGCATGAGGGAAAAATATTGAACACAGCAAAATTATCTCTTTTTCCTTTTAACCCAGGATACGTAGAGATCCCTCCGGTGCCTCCATCATCGAGATCAATTTTTACGACTCTGTGCCCGCGCTGAGGGGGCAGGAGTGGTAACACAGATGAGTCAATGACGACGGTCAGGCTGTCATTCTCAGACGCCCTAATCTCAGTGATTGAAATCCTGCAATCTGAGATGTTGGCGTCATTGATGAAGGAGTTGAACTTTGAGTCATGATCGGATTCAATGCGAACCCCCCTGATTGGTGGAAGAGCAGGAGCGGCAGGGGGAATATGCACGGGTTGGGTGGGATGGGAGAGATATGATTGCAGAAACCCCTGCTTGAACATCCCAAGGGTGTGGAGATTTTTGCTCCATACGATCTTGTCGACGCACGCCTTTGTGAGGATGTCGGCTCCCTGATAGTCCGAAGGGCATGCTACGAAACGGAATATTTTGTCATTGTATCGCTCATTGAGCCATGCGATATCAACCCGTTGAGTACGCGACATGTACCGCATGTTCGGGTTGTTACCTGTGACGATTATTCTGCATGCGGCTTCATTGTCCTCGAGGACGCTGATGGGTTGTGGGATCGAAGCGTCATATTTGATTTTGCACTTACACACGATTGAGTCCGGTGAGCCGCGACCGATGGCGAAGTGCCAGAGAGCGGCGAGCATCATGGCTTCTTTAGAAATGCCGTGATCGAGGGCGACAATTTCGGCCTCGGGAGTAGACTTCGATACGGAAGTCTGCTTCTTGCTCACGGCAGTGATAGGCATGTAGGTGCGGGGGCCAACGAGACACACGAGGACCCCGGATGTGCTTTTTGCGTCGGTTCGATCACCGGCGAGATCAGCATCGCAGTAGGTGACGACTTCAATCATATCAGATCGATCGCCAACCCATCCATAGAGGTGCAACTCAATGGTGGAGTTAATGTACGACACGAGCCTGTGAAGCTTCTTGTCGCACAATTGGTTCCACTTCGTGATTCTGCTGGCAAGCGCTTGCACAGGTCGGATTAAATCATAACGGCCCATTCGAGCACCATACAAGATCTTCATTAAGACTTGTGCAGCTGCGTCGCCTAGGACGCCAGGCTTGGCAGAGATAATCTCGATGTCTTCTTTCTGCTCGACAAGTCTGTCAAACTCCGGGTTTACCGGGTTCTCGTCAAATTCAGGCTTGCTCTCGTCGAGGAACGGGGTCTCGACAGTCTGAAGGGCCTTGGGAAATTTCGACTGGCATAGTTCGAGGTAACGTTCAACACATGCTTGCATGAAGCAAGATTCGTTGTACTTGATGAGGTTGATCTTGGCTTTGCCGCGACATGCGTCGGCAGCAGGTCTTCGGTCCGGCCCAAAACGCATCTCCGGTATAGGCTTTGAGGGAGGATGTCCAACCGTCCAGGCAGTCCTCGGATCGAAGGGCCCATCAACGGTGGCTGATCTGAATTCGTGTTCGCAGCCGAGATATCTCTTGAGAGGACGGGGCTCCTCCATGTTGATAACGGAACCTATGAGTCTCCATCCTTCGGCGAGGTTAGCCGATGGGCCACTTTGCTTGAAATCGTCAACATACACCACGAGAAAGGTCTCAAGTGCCGGGTGACGAAAAACGCTGGGCCAGTCGGGAATGGGCACAAATCCAACCTTTTTAAGTTGGGTCTCGCAGTGCTGCTCCCAGAAACCTCCAGTGTCGGGGTGTCCATAGAGCGCAAGAACAAGGGGGCATACAGGGTCCTGCATGCTCTCCCACTCCTTCGGCCATTGGTCACGGGGAAGGCGTATCCAGGTCTTGGTTCCGCCGAGCAACGCCTGCGTATATGCGGATTCCCCGTCGCTAACCTCAAGCGAGTTTCCTGGCAACAGTCCGTATGCATCAGCAACCTTTCCCGCCGCCATAGTGGCAGGGCACGAAGTGATTTCGGAAAACAGAGCCCAGGCATTGGACTCGTCCCTAACATGACACCCCTCGAAGACAACACGGCCCTTGAACTTCCTGTTCGGATCCTCCTCGCCGAGTTCGTGATTCTTTTCGACGCATATGTCAAAGATACGGCCGACATGAACTTTGGTCCCTTCTCGTTTTGCCTCAGCAGCGACGTCACGCCACTCACGCACCCTGGATTGGTCCCAACAGCCAAGATCCCTAAGCTTCTTCCACTCCTTTTCTAGGGCGGCGAAGGCCTTGGGATTGAGCTTTGCCTCCTTTCGAGGTACAGGGCGAGCGACGCAGGCGCTGAACGGAGGAAGCCCGAGGAATGGACTGTGACCGGATCCATCGGCCCCACGAGGCATGACAAACCACTCGGTGTTTCCGGTGGAGGACCACATATGTGATGGGAAAGTAGCAGACGCAGCGGGGGCACCTTTGTCAGTGCTGCCGAATCCTTGCCCCCCTCTTTCGGTGGCACGCGGCTTCTGCACACATATGACGGGCTCAAGGATAGAGACGCGTTCAAGAATGAGTTGCGCGATTTTGTCTCCCTTCTTGATGAGGAAGTCGCTGTGTGAATGGTTGAAGATCACAACCTTGACCTCTCCGGTATAGTCGGGGTCAATAACGCCGGCACCGATGTCAATCATGTGCTTGACAGCAAGGCCAGAGCGGGGGGCTATTCTCCCGTAGACCCCCTCGGGGATGGTGATGGCGAAGCCAGTCCCGATGGTGGCTTTGTCGCCAGCGGGAACTATGTGATCATCGGTTGAGTGAACATCCAGACCAACGCTTTCAGGAGTCCCGCGATTTGGGACAGCGACCCCTTCCCGAAGAGGATGGATGTAGAGTGCATGGGGGTCTCTTTTCCATGCAGCGCGGTTGTTGGGCTCGGCGACAGCGACAGGAATCGTAGATCTCTCAGTCCTCCCTTTGTACCAGGATTTGACGATTGTCTGGCACATCTGCTTCGGATAGAGGGCAGTGAGCGGAGTGAGGGATCCCTCAATCCTGGCGTGTGCGAACCCCTTTTCATGATGACAAGTTCGGCCCCCAAGCGCGGCGGCGAGGTCGGGAGAGTTCGTGGCAATTCTCCACTGCTTCCGGATGGGCGTCCCGTTCTTGTCCTTCATTCCGAAGTCGCATCCGTCAATATTGACAGTGAGAATCTCAGGATCGTTAAGAAACTTTTTCATGAAGGGTTGAGACCATCCAAGGCAATGACGTGGCCATTCATAGGCAATTCGTCCGCCACCCTTCCGCACCTCACGAGAAACTCGAATGAAGGCCGCGAACATGATTTGGGATTGTCTTCGAGCGTCGTTAAGCTCGGCAGCGAATTCGGGTCCGTACTGAGAAAGGTTGACGTATTGCCAAGTACTCCAAGGCCCACAGGGAATAGAAGACCAAAGATCGCATTTAGGATTCTTCCTAACGATCTCGATTAGCCTCCTAACATCCTTGCCCTTAAGGATATCAAAGGAATCCTTGTGCACGCGAATGGCATCTCCACCAAATTCGAACATTGTGGCGGAAAGTGCGGAATCGGCTTCGCATGCAAATTCAATTAGGAGTGATTTATTGGAGGTGGCCGGCGCGCCAGGATGATCGTCGTCGGGCTTGGAGCGAGACTTCTCAACCTCAAGCTCCCTCTCAGTGCTGACATAGATCCTTCGCGCGGCGAGCGACATGGCTCGCCAATCATCGGACGAGATGGAGTTGGGTTTCCCCGTCCCGGTGTAGGGGCGTTCTTTGCGTTTGGAGGACTGAGGATAATCGATGTCCTCTTTCCCTCCCGGCAACATATCATCGCAGAGCGGTTTCTTGGGAGAGGGACGCCTCCTTTTGGGCGCGCAGCCCTTGTCAAAGAGGATGGTAACCCCGGTCCAGAACTTGTGTGTTCTAACCCGATGGCCGCTGGCATATACATCACGGGAGTCGCGATAGACCTCGTCTCTGGAGTCGAGGAAGGTGCAATGAGTGATCCTGACGTCGTCAAGATCAGCTTGGACCGGCCCCCCTGAAGGTAGAGGACGGGTGTCGTCTCCAAAGAAGTCCTTTCTCGCCTTGATATGGTATCGATGCCAGGACCTTTCTTCCTCAAAGCGCACCCAGTAATCATCCCTTTTGTCAGGGGAAGATCCATCCGAGGCGTGACGATCTATGAGTACAGTCTCAGGAACATTGTCGAAGTCAGCATTCTGTCGACGATTTTTACGATCATCCTCATCGTCCTCATGGTCAAAGCGTCCCTCGTCGAACCTGAATGACTCGTCTTCACGGGGCAGATTCTTCCCGCTGACGTGATCATGGTTTGATAGGCGATCATGCTTATACGACGCAATTTCACGGGTACGAGCCTCATATGCTTTTAGCAGAGGAAAAACGTACGGTTCTTCAGCATCGTGGTAGATCTGCTTCACTTGGTGGATGCTTGGTCGAACAACTCCAGCCTGAAAGTGCTCGAGGTCAGCAACATAGTAGTCGCCCTTCCATTTCCCTCCAGGTTCTAACCGATAACCAAGGAAAACACCAGGTTTGGCGACAGGAGCGAACTTGGGAGCCTTATAATGATCGTGCTCTTCACCGGGAACAGCGGGGGCGATACTAGATTCCTCTTCAGCGAATTCAGCGAGGGGGTCGTAGTCGCAGCCACGCAGAGCTTCCTCGATTTCTTCGGCTGACATGGGTTCATAGTCATCATCAGAAAGGGTCGCGTCTTCCTTTGAGGTTTCGCCCCATTTCTCGAGAGCGTGGACGTCGACCTGAAAATAGGTTTCGCCAATCCAATCTTGCGATTGATCATCTCTAGGATCACTCAGGTTTCTCCACGTGGTTGACTGAATAGAGTCGTTTTCACCGTTGAGATATTTAATGATGGTGAGAGTTTCATCAGCGAGGAATTCAACGTCGATTGGGCAGTTGGAGCCCCTTGGATCGAAGAGTTTCTTTCTGGGTGTCCGGTGTATACGGATAACGCACTCGTTCTCTTCGTCTTTGCTCCAATAGTCATCGTCGGCAGGCTTATTTTGATCTTCGGGAGCGTTTTTGATCCCCCCCTTTTCAACTCGACGCGGTTTGGGAGCGACGGGGAAGAAATCAACCAAGCAACCGAAGGGAAGAAGCTTGCCGTTGAAAGGAAGGGGGGCGTGTCTTTAAGACCACGCGCTTCCACCTCCTCGATTCTCGATGTTCCTAGCGATGGCAAAGTACTTTGTTGCGTAAGGCCACCATCGGGCTTCTAACCCGGCTTGACGTAAAAGCACACGTGCACCATGAAGGACTAATTTGACTTTGTTTTCAATGATGCCGTTGGTCTTTGGCATCCCCGGAGTAGACCATTCATGTATCCAGCGCAGTTCTTTGCAAGCACTGACAAGTTCTTTAGCTTGATCAGTGTGCATCATCTTGATGTCATTCTGAGGCCCTGCGAAGCGGTTGAAAGCGTCAACGGTGTTAGCATCAGAGCGGCTCATGACAGGCATGACATCAATCCACGAAGTGGCGAGATCGTAGAAGACGATGGCGTCAGCCTCGCCGTTGATGCCCCTGTCTCGTAGCCCTTGCAGAACCATCGTGTCGGCGGTGACTAAGTCACCAAAGTCCTCGGCTCCGTGACCAGCCGCGCCCTTCTTCCGGAACAGTCTAACATTCTCCATCTTGGCTCGCTGGCAGTGAGAGCAAAAAGGGTTCTTGGGAAGATGAGTCATCATATGGCGGAGGGTCAAGGCGTCAGCTCGCCAGTCTTCGGCGCTACGCAGAGGGCCGTGGCCTTCAAGTTCGACGGTTTCCTCGTTTGGATCAGAGGCAGGGGGATCAGGGTCAGGTGAACCAGGATGGCCTTCGGATGTTGAAGGCATGTCCTTCGTTCCCCCTTTGATGACATCCCCGGAAAGAGCAGAAGGAGCGGGAACAGCAGGGATGTCAGGGTACTGATCGGTCACCGGAGAACTGAAGTTACAACGTGAGGCAGGCAAGTAAGGGACGTTGTTCAGCACGTCGAGTACGATTTCCTTGTTATCTGGTCCTTGAAGGACGGGAAGCTCACCTGCGGGCCAGGTGAAGGTATAACCTTGCTCCATACAGCGTTTGCCGATTGAGATGAGCGATGGCGTGTTCTGCATGACGTGGGCATCAATCACCTCGTCAATGTCCTGCATATCAGCAGCAATGCTTCCGAGGGTCGACGCCGTACCGTTGGCGGGCTGCAGGGCATGGGTACGTCCGGTTTTCTTCACCAGACTCTGCTCTCCGGCGCTAAGTTCGTTCAGTCCAACAAGATCGATGGGGCAGCCTGTATCAGCAAGCCATCGGATCGATCGTTCGTGCCCAGGAGCAGAAGGAGTGGAGGACATGCGCGATGCTCTATACATCATGCGCCGTCGAATCGGTTTAGATTCGAGGTATTCGCCCTCCTGATCAATGGCGACCTGCTCCTGCATGGATAGCGCGCGGAGAATAGCCTTCTCACTTTGCCGTTCAATGGTGATCTTTGAAGCGTTCTTGAACTCCCCGGAGTGAGTATAGGATGGATTCCTGGATTTCTGAGAAACATGAGAAATCTGCTTCATAAGGTTATTATCAGAAACGACGATATATTCAATCATGGCGGAGTCATTGAGCTGAACTGTCGGGCTGCGATCGTCGTTGTAGACGTTCGGGCGCATAGAGGCATTCCATGCAGCACGCTTAACAGGATCAGTGTATGACCAAAAGGTAGTTTTTACGTCGCCGGTAAAACCGATAGGGCAGAACATCCTATTCCGCGAAGTGTGAGAGGTGATTGGAAGGTCCTGGATAATCCGTCCGTCGGGGATGGAAACGGTCCGTCTCCATACCACATGCTGTAAGTCGGGGCCTCCACCTGTGGGTCCCTGAAACATGCAAGCCCGGTGATCGGTTCTAGACCACACCTGTGCATCAGCGGGAGGAGAGCGGCCGGGTGTCTTGTCAGAAAGGGCACCCGTCAGGCCACCAGATTCGCACTTGGTAGCTGGGCATGCGATAGACATTCCCGGCGAGGCCTGTGGGTAACGGCCCGCCCCCCTCAGAAACCCTCATCAACCCCAGGTGCGGGGCTGTCAATCCGCCCATCAGGATAGGGATTCGACGAATCACCCCCCTGCTCGGTAGCAGGGGCACCGGGCTTCCTGGGAAGCGGAGCTAGGTCAGGAGGGGGCTTCTCATGCTTGTATGTACACTTCGGACGCGTGCATTTGCCGACGTTTAGCCACTCTCTGCAGTATCCAGGGTATATGGGACCGTCGTCATCGCGGGGAGATTTCGGTTTCTCCTCATGGTGCGCAAACGGCAGTCAGAACCGCGTCTACATTGCCCCTTCTGCCAATCATGACAAACTCCAGGGGTGGCAGGATGCTCATGGCGGCGATCTCTTCCTGGAGAGGGGCGCTCCCTGCTATTTCGCCTGGGGTCATCAGACCGCGTCTTTCCGCGATCACGATCACCTGATCTCGCGTCCCCTGCCTTGCGAGTATCCCCAAACGGCGAAGGACGGCGTACACCAGGAGCGGCGGCATTCGGATTGCGATCAGCATGTGGCGATCGGGAGTACATTCGATCCTTTATCTCAGAGACATTGTACCTCGTCCTCCACCTCGACACAGCGTTACGAGCGGCCCTCATGATCCAGTCGTAGTTTTGCACGTCTGGATTACGATCCCAGTGTTGCACGTCAGGCATCAAGCATGGTGAATGTCGGACTTGCTCAAAGAAAACATGCTGAAGAACGTGGTGATCAATCGGAGCGGTGATTCCGCCAAGGAGTCCTTCCCATTTATCAAGGAATTTCTCAAGCTGAGGTTCGCCAGACCCGGCAGCTCTGCCAAGGGATAGGCGAAGAAGTTCATTTGTGCGGATAGACTGGCTCCCAACTTCATCAGGACGAAGATACTCAATTAGACAGAACAGAATCTGTCGGCTTTTCAGCCTCGTTCCCCTTTTTACCTGAGCCTCTTCAGTCAGCCTGCTGATCTTGGCAACTATAGGTTTCGATGTGATGCATTTTCTCAGTGCAGCATTGAACCTATTGTCAAGGATCGGGTAGAGGCACTCTTCATCAAGTTCCTCTATTGCGTTGGCGTTCTCGACACTCATGACCCAAGACATGGCATATGGCGAGTCATAGCTGAATGCGTTGCTCACGATTTCTCTCGTGGAAATGATCCAGTCTCGCAACTCGTGCGGCGCAGGCTCTTTCTCGAGCTCTATGTTGGCGCACTTGTTCGCCTCAGATGGCAACGAAGTTAAGGGCGGTCGAGTAGCCTGCCCAAAAACGTGGGGAGGTAGAACGCCGTCTCTGCCAATGGATATGGCACAAAGAGAGCAACTCCCAGACGATGGTGGGCAGCATGCGGAACACAAGGAAGTGCGGCACAACGAACAGGTTTGGAAGCACGGGGGTGTCCCGGGGATGCTGGACTTGACATTGATGTTGCATCGAGGGCAGACCCTCTCCTCAGCGGAAGATCGGCGAAGGTCGGGAGCCCCAATACCGCCGACACCACCGGCGCTATGCACACCCTTACCGAGTCCCGGTGGAAGAGAGAAACCAGCTGGCCCGCCAGAGTTATCCTGTACTCCGTGGTGAGGCAGTGGATTCTGCTGATTTGTCACAGCAGTGTCAGGCCCGTATCTTCCGCGAATGACTCCCTGAGATGTTCCATGCTCAACCTGACCAGTGAAAATCCCCCCTGTAGGGGAACACCCGGGATACGTGTTGATGTTTCCCCTCGGAGCTGCTCGCCCGACTACGGGCGATGACATTGCCCTCGGCGGCATTGGCCCGGCGGCTCCGGCGTGGGAACAGAAACCGGAGTTTCCTTGTTGCGGTTCAGGACTCCGATGTGACGGATCTCCACGTGATGGCCCGGATCCAGGATCAGGAGCAATGCCATCCCGCTGATTATGGTCAGTACAGTCAGGTCCTCCAGGTCCCGCACTAGGGCCACGATGCTTAGTTTTCCCATTGGGGTCAGCCCTCAAGCAGCCGAGGCAAATAGGTCGAACATCTGATCCAAAACGGCGCACATCGTCAGGTGAAGCGATGTGTTGATCGCAGTATTCATCCTTGCATATGAGACACGTCACAAGTCCGTGTCTCCCCCCTCTTCCCCTGCATGCGCGGCATCTAGGAAACTGATCGCTACATTTGAAACATGAGTTACAATCATGGTCAAAGCAGTCTTCGCAGACTGACTTGCCGCAATTTCGGCATGGATAGCGAGGTTCCCGATGCTGTGGATGCCCGGGCTCCTCATGAGCGCACCTGGCCCGGTTATCAGGGGCGGCGCCGGCAGCCCGAGCAACGGCCCTCGTTCTAGAGGGATCCCTGCCAAAGATGGGGGCTGATGGTGACGGTGGGGGCGGCCCTGAAGGAGGTGGAGGTGGAGGAGGTCTCGCCGAGCTGACGATGCGAGCATCACGAGGAGGAGAACCTCTAGGAGCCCTTCCCTGGGTTAAGGGATCAGTGTCTCCAGATTTCTCCCATGACCACGTCCCGGTGATCGAAGCAGCGCCAGCACTTGAAGATGCGCAGGCAGCAGGAGGTTGTTCCCTCATTTCAGCGATCTGCATGTTGATCTCATTGACCCTCAACACAAGCTTCATAAACTGCTCTTGCATGTCCCTCGGATAGGGGCCTAGGCTTTTATCATGAAGATCCTTGACGCACCTAGCAATACGGGACAATTGAAGCTTGAACTCTTCCTGTTTCTGTGAGTTCTCATTGAGGGCTCCGGACACCCTATCACTGAACTGCTTCAGGTCGGTCGCAGGAACTAGCTGCTGGATATACGTCTCGACGTTCCCACGGATGGTTCTTTCCCTTGAGATGGTTCCCTCAATGTCGATGACACTGCGAGAGTTCGCCTCAACTTCGTCCTTGATTTTTCGAACTTCAGCCTCAAGGGCCCCAATCTCGGAGAACCTAAGGAGCTGGACCTTGACGTTTTCAAGTGACTCGGCCTGCTCGCGAAGTTCAGCAGCGGATATGACGATCGAGTTGGACCTCTCATCATACATCTTGAAACGCTCATTCATCTCCTTCTCGCTTCGGGCGACCCACTCGTGGAAATCACGGAATTTGGCCTCGTGTTTTGAGAGGGTTCCGGCAACGGCAGAAAAGGATGATTCAACCTTCTTCTCGAAGGCATCAACACGGTTATTGATCTTCTTGATTTCACCGACGCAAACGTTGATGTCATCCCTGCATGAACGAATCTCAGTTCTGCATCCCTGGATTTCGGCCTTGCATCCCTTGACCTCGTTGTGGATCGCGAGAAGCAGTCGCTGTAGCTCAGATGCAACCGGATGGCCGTCACTTGTGGATGTAGACGGGGCAGGACGACTATCAGCGTCATGAGCCCCACGCCCATTTTCTTCCCTGTCGGGAGTGCAGCCGGGAGTCCCGATTTGAAAGAATGCAGGGATAAGGGAGTTGCTGACCGGTTGATTCGATGGAAGCCCTCCATTTCCAGGGGCAACAGTGCTAAGTCCGGGTCTCCGGTTCCTGGGCGTAGAGTTGATCCCGTCATCAGTTTCCTTCTCAGACATCGGGGCATTGGAGCTGAGCCCAGATCCCGCAGAGTGGATAGGAACATCAACAGGATCGTGATGAGCTGGGGGATTAGATCGCAATCGGAGGGCAGCTTCACGTCTTTCGGGTGACTCAGAGCTCCTCTTTGTGGCTCGCGAGTCAGTGCCGGTTTGTCCCGACATGTTATCAAACGATGACGATCCGCGATGTCGAGCTTGATCTGGATTAGGTTGAGTGAGATCAAGCCGTTGAGCAACGTCATCATTGAATGGCTTAGGGGAAAGTACTTTGGCAACGCGGCTCGGCGGGAGCGATGTCGTTCGTCTCTCT
Organism: Effrenium voratum; assembly: GCA_963377175.1. Classification (NCBI taxonomy): domain Eukaryota; class Dinophyceae; order Suessiales; family Symbiodiniaceae; genus Effrenium; species Effrenium voratum. The sequence continues at coordinate 274,349 of CAUJNA010000957.1, forward strand.
GGTGTGACCTCGGCCTCATCGATTACATCGAGGATCCCAGGGATGGTTTCATCATCTTCATTTCCTCTCCTGGGTGGCTGATGGAAGGGAATGTCGAGAAGGTCGAAGGGAGTAGAGCCAATACCAGGTGTATCCTGCTCGGATCCATCACTGGTACGGTGGCTGGACTGCTCCTCGAGGTCGATGACGTCGGGGGCGGACCCTTTCCGAGTCTGATGCCGATTGAAGGCCGCGAAGAGACCGGCGTGGCTTCTTGACGAAGTGGATGAAGGATTTGGGCCTGCTATTTCGCGGCCCGCGTCCGATCGATGAGTACCTGATGCTTGATTTGTCGGATTTGAGCCCGCGTTGTAGCGGTTCGCGTCCTGACCTCGGGTACCTGAGGAAAGCGGTGGATTAGGACCAGCGTTGTAGCGGTCCGCATTCCGGTCGCGGGTACCTGACAAGTGAGATGATACTGCATCAGGGATGAAGTCCATATCCGCCGGACTGGGGTGATCGTGAATGATGTCAATGTCGGATGAACCTGAGACAGGAGGGAGGCCAGCTATTTGCGGCCAATCCTCAATCGCCCGGTTGCCCGCCTCGGGTTGGGCCGAACCTGCAACTCGAGAAGGGGAGAAATCTTCAATGGGGTCATTTTCTCCATCATGTGGAAAACCCTGAGTAGGTTCATGCATAGGCAGGGCATCAAAAGATCTGTCTATTCGGGAAGGTTGAGATCTCCAATCAGCATCAAAAAGGGATTGAAAATCCAGATTCCCGACCGACATGGGGGCACCTGAGTCGAAGTCGAGCCGACCGAAATCAGGCGGTGTAGCCTGCGATCCACTGCCGAGGAGCTGGTCAAACTGATCCCATGTAAGGGACCAAGATTGAGCCGGCTCCTGATGAGCAGCATGATGGGCAGCCCGGTCTTCGATCTGGAGCGCCACGAACGGAACAGTAGGCGAAATCGACGAGGGCACCTGATTTGGAGGACCTCAGCCTCTTCTAGAGGGGGTCCGTCCTCGATCTGGAGCACTGCCGCCGGGACAGGGGCCTCCGCATCCTCATCAAACACGACCTGAGAAAGGATCCAATCGTCCGTGATCACCCCGGGATTGGGCTCTGCGCCCACCATCGGGGGAATGGGCCACAGCCGGCTGTCTAAGCCGGGGGCAGCACGCGCGGCGTTGCCGCGAAGGGCGTTGGCCTCGTCATCCACGAAGCCCGGCCCACGATGTGAAGCTCCGGGGGACGCCATTGCTCGTACAAGTAGACGAGGGAGCGGGTAGCGGGTCACGTCCCGCAACCGGATCACCAGCCCCAGCTTCTAGCTGTTACGGCTGATAACCTGCGGTTTTGGGCGAACACGAAGTAGCCCAGGGAAGCAAATGAGCACAAGGTAGATCACGATGTACCCAAAGCACCCGGAAACACAACTCGGGTGAAGCTGTGGATGATGACCGGGTTGAGGAAGTGACGGTTGAGAAAGAAGTAGTATGGGGATGTTTGAAATCAAGTTGAAGAGGATTAAGTTCAATACCAAGCCCAAGTGGAACAGCGCAACTCACCGAGCACCTCCTACACCCAGCCGCCCGCGGCCCCGACCCTTTTCGGCTCGAGGACGAAGAAAGCTGCCAGTGAATGGCGCTCGAGCTTGAGTCCTATCCCCACTTGACGGGAGGTAAAAACTTGAGCCAAACGGCCATTCGGCCGTTTTGCCATATGAAGAAACAACACGTGAACAAAACACAATATTAATTTAGTTTATAAAACAGAAATAGATGTAAATAAAGCATTTACCAAAGGTTTTTTAAATATTAGGGAAATACCAGTATTTAACCAGTTTGATCATTGGAAAAAATACAACGATGAAATTAAAATAGATGAACTCCATGAATTAACTTTATATTATGTTGAAACTATAGATACAAATGTAAGACCATTAAAAACAACAATGGACAGCATTAAGGAACTAATAGAGAAAAATCAACACACCAAGCAGATGATACATTCTATTGCATATAGTAAAGGTATTGACGTTGCTACTTATATAGAATTTCGTAAAACACATGATTTAAGTGTGTTTTTAAATCCTGATGAATTAAAACAAGCAATTAGGCACATTGTAATAAGTGGTAATCACAACTTATTTTTCAACAAAAGATATAATCTAGTATATGGCAAGTTTTTGAAGGAATTCATCAATGAGAATAAGACACACAAAATCAATATTTTATATTATAAACAACCTTCATTTATTCATAAGGTTGAATATACAAATATTATTAATGAACTTTTACAAACAAATATAGATGAACATGACGAAGCATTAGATAAACTAATTAAAAAGTTAATAGCAAATGTAAATTTTGGATTATTAGAAAAAGGAGGCGCTACAGCACATCAAAGTATTTTATTTAAAAGTATTGATGAAGCAGTCCATTATCAAACAGAATACGGAGGTAAAATTAATAAGTTATCGCATATTATAAGCGAATATCCCGAAATGATAACCGAATATGACGACGAAGGAGGCGCAACTACAACATATTATGGATTTGATGAGGATGAATGGGATGTAAAGGCATCATATTATATATTGAATTTGAAGGATAAGGCAGTATTAAGAAACGGATATAGATATATTAAAGAACTATTTTTACAACATCACAATTTTAAAATGAACCAAGACTTTAAGACACTAATAACTAATAATATTAATATATATAGTGTAAAAACAGATGCTTTTGTAATTGATACATGCAATGAAGAAAAAACAAAGCAATTATTATAATTTCATGATGATATAGGAGGTTGGAAAGTTTCAAAGCAGAGAGATGAAATTAATTTACCTACAGTAAAATTTAACGTTGTAAATAATGAATTAATAAAAATACCAGCTTATGAAAGTAAAACTATTGATATTAAAGATGAATACGACACTGATAACATTATAGAGATTGTTAAACAGAATAATCCTATGAAAATCATATATATGTCAAAAAATGGTTGATAAAAATTATAAGGTAATTTTTATTTGTCCTACTAATAAACTATTACAGGCATTTGAAGGAGAAGCAATGACGATAAATAAATTCTTTGGTATTAATTATGGAGATGCTAAATTAGAACCATTTGATTTTACAGAATTTGATGTAATAGTATTTGATGAAATCTATTTTAGTAATTTAAATATATACTGGAGAATAAAACAATTTGTAGAGCAAAATAAGCACAACAAAATTATAATAGCAACAGGAGACACCAAGCAATTAAAACCAGTGCAAGAAATAACAAATACTCAAGACTATGAATTATACACTGACAATATTATAGATAATATTTTTACACATAATATAATATTGAAAGAATGTAAGAGACTTAACACACAGGAAGATAAGGATAAACTCAAGAATATAAAATAGGATATTTTTATTAATAAATTACCAATTATGAAAATTATTGAAAAATATTTCGAATATACAACTGACATAAGTAGTTCCAAAAACAACATAGCATTTTTGAATACAACCTGTAAAAATGTATCAAATGAAATTAGAAAGTTAGAAAATAGAAAGGCGGAATATGAAGTAGGATAATTTTTAATTTGTAGAGAATATACTAAAACTAAAACATCAGTTTTTAATGTAAATTTCAAATATAAAATAGTTCATATTGGAAGTGATGGAATATTTACATTAAAAAATGTAAAAACCGAAATTTTACAATCCGTAGAAGTTGCTAAAATAAGAAGCAATTTTATATTTTCTTCTTGCTCTACATGTCATTCTACTCAAGGTAGTAGCATTGATGACACCATAACAATTTTTGATTATCATCATTTTTCGGTAAATAATTATCCAGAATGGATTTTTACAGCGGTAACACGTGCTCGTGATTTAAACAAAGTCAAATTTTATAAATATACAAAGGATGTTGATGATGTATTTAATCAAAAATGTATTATGAGTTATTTTGAAAGGAAAATTTTGAATTATAAGGAACAAGACAGGAAAGCAAAAAGAAGCATACCTAGAGAAGGTTATGTAAATACTCAATGGTTTTTAGATAATATAAATAATCAATGTAATTACTGCGGTTGCGGTTTTACTATTGATATGAACAATGGTAATATAATGACTAATCTAACAGCACAACGAAAAGACAATGAATTAACTCATACAATAGAAAATATCATCCCATTTTGTAAATTATGTAATTGTAGTTGTAAATGATGATAATTATAATTTAATTATGATAATTTAATTATAATTTTAATTTATTAATTTAATTATCATAATTAAATTTCTTGTAAAAAGTATTTAAAGAAATATTACCTATAGATATTATATAGTGAGATGATGAAAACCAAAATCAATAGTTATACCAATAAAAAATGCTATGATTGTTGCCACTTTAAAAAGGAAAATATGGAATTGTATAAATTGAATTTACATAATGGAATAGTGAATAATATTATTGATTATGCATTGGATGAAGAAGATGTATGTAGAACTTGTAGAAGATGGCGACGATATCAAAATATAATAGAAAATATTTTGGAGATTAAAAAAATAGATAAAAGAAACGTAGAAGATGAAATTTTAATATTTTTAACCGTGTATGGAAGACCACCTTATAGTTATGTTAGAATATTTCTAAAAATCAGTAAGAAAAAATATAGAATGATTGAAAGTATATTATGGATGTTGACTTATCATAGTAGGGAAGGTTTTGATGTAAAAGAAGACATTAAAACATATATCGAAAGTAAAAAGTTTAATATTAAACATACAGTGAGAGATATTAATATTATTTTAAAAATAATGCATGAAAGACGTACGATATATATACAACTTAGTAGTCATCAATTAAATTATTATCCTGAACTTAAATTATGAAGTTTTATCTACATAACCTAATTTAATTTTAATTTATTAATTTAATTTTAATTTAAAATTAAAATTCTTGTAAAAGTATTTAAAGAAATATTTTATAATACTATTATATAGTGTGATGAGTGATACAGTCCATGATGCTAAAAATATATTGAAAAAAAAGTTTATGAGTTATAAATGTGAAGACTGTGAAATGCTAAAATTACCAATTGAACGGGGTTTTACAAATGGCGTTTGTAATAATATTTGTCAATACATGATATGCAATAATTGCAATAGAATTATAAACAAAATTGATGATATGAATAACAACGATATTGATTTTATAAATAATGAAACTATTGATGATGATTTAGAAATATTTGTGTTTATTGAAATGAATAATTTCTTAACTATAGAAGGGTTTGATAATTTATTCTTTGAGGGCGATGATGAAGGAAATGATAATGATTTTATTTTTAAGTATTATAGCATGGTAAAAAGATTATACAATATGTCTTTTAGCATTAAACGTTTAAAATATGAAACATTGAATGATAATGACTTTGATTTTTTACACGAGTTTTTAAATGATGAGTATAAAACTCACGAACTTAGATATACAATAACACGTGCAATTGGAATAATGGGAATGTTTAGAAAACAAATAAGAAGTAATATTTATAATGAAACAACGTGTGATAAAATAATAGAAAGAATTAAGGAAGAATGGTGCCCGTAAAAAACGAATGAACCAGACCTTGCCCATAATATGTCTACAAAATTTGTGATAAAATTTATTGTAAAATAATTTATCAATTTTTGGAATAATATTTTTTTGATTTTTTTTTTTTATTTTGTAAATTTTATTTATTTTTTTTTGTAAAATTTATTTTTTAAAATTTTGTAAAATTTATTTTTTAAAATTTATTTGTTAAAATTTATTTTTTTAAAATTTTTGTAAAATTTATTTTTTAAAATTTATATTTTAAAATATGGATGAACTTACTAGGAAATTACCTGCTTTAAAATGCTGATTTTTGAAAATGTGCTGTTTGAGGTGCTGTTTTAAAATGTTGCTAAAAGTGTAGGGGGGGGGGCTAGGATTTTTTATAGAAAAAAGATGGGCAAGGTCTGGTCTAACTTCAACACCTGCCTCCCTGCTGCCCACGCTGTTGCCCATGATGCCTCCAGAGGAGGCTCAAAGAGCTTTATGAGAGGGCAGCTGGTAGAGAATTATTCTACCGGTTCAAAGGGTTGATGTATGTTGGCCAGTGGGCTCTTGGAGAGTAGCGGCTCAAGCCCACCCTGTAAAGCGGATGGCCAAGCGGCGCAACACATCTGTGCCAGGATAAAACTACACACCGATGTTGCTCGTACCTAACCTTTCTTTCAGCCCCAGGAAGTCCCAGTTAGATTTGTACCACAGGAAAGTGGCCTTCCCACTTCCTGAAGGCCTTAGGTGCCTTAGGTGCCAATTGGAGAAACAGCCGTTGGACCACGCGCCCAGCCGCAATCATACCTTTGAGAGGTTTGCATCCAACCCCTGCGAAAAGGTTCGCGCCTGCCGCCTATCCAAGTAGGATATCGGTCTTGAGCCAAAGGTAGGGGTTTAGGGCTTAGGGTTTGGGGTAAAACCCAAGTCTCGAACCATAGCCAGGTGCATCTCCCATGGCGGCTTCTTTGGCTTGTTGGGCTCTTGGCATGGTGCTTGAATGAACTTTCGGGTTGACAGCTATTTGTCTCGACTCAGGGCTAGCATGCGCACCTCAACTTTCTTACCAAAAGGCAGGGAACACCCCTCCTGGAGTAAACGTCCAATCCATGGCCAAGTGTTGGCCCAAGATTGCAACCCTTCTCACAAGTAACACCAAACCAAATATAGAAATGCCCCGTCTCCCTAATACAAATCTGATTGAAGGCGCATCTGTGTGCATTGCGAACCCATTTGTCGAAACCCATCAAGACTCTTACTACGATGTCCCTCTCTTACCTCCCGTGGTGTGCCCAAACCGGCATGCATTGCCCTCTGATCCGGTGCAAAATAAGGGGGCCTCCAAAATCTGTGGACGCCCTCCGCAACGAAAACCCACTGCTTCCTTGAAAATGTCACAGCATGCTGACGGTCTCCCAAGCCTTCGAGATAAAGAGGCACGCCCTCTACTTCTTCTACCCTGCGAACAAGCATTCCAGTGTACAGTCCCAATTTTGGAAGGCTACTGTCATGTTCACAGGGAACCTGTGCACCATACAGCGCTTCCTGGAAGAGTAGCCTGATCTCTAAACTCCAATTTGAAGCACCGACATGTTGGTTAGCACCCGTTAGCGCGGGAAGTACATGCACACTGGCAAGTGAGAGATCCTGCCTTGTGTTTTCCACCAGCCGGGGAAGAACCAACTCAATGCTAAGCACAGTTCTTTTGCCGCCCGTCAAATCACAGTACGGCGCGGCCTTGGTGCACAGCCAAGAGCACGCCGAAGCGGGCGTGAATGCCGGGCAGGCAGGCAGTGGCACACCAGATCTGTGTCAGACCAAATGGAACATCTCGCCAAAAGGCTGGTCGGGCAGTTGCTGAGCCCCCCCAGTGCCAAGTGTACCTCTCGCCTGGATCTCATTCAGACCAGGCCTCTTGAAATTTTGCTCTAGGCTCCAGGCTTTGCGGAGAGAACCAGCAGCCTGCCAGGACACTTCATGCAGGGCATCAGAGCTTCTCATTGTTGGTGACAGTCACCAACGCTTTGTCTCAGCACAAGTGCAGTTGGAGTTGAGAGGGCAAACAAGTGACCACGGCCAGTGGTTCGAAGGCTTGCCAGTCTTGGAATTAAAGAAAACAGCGACTGCACAGGGCAACGTCCGATGTCACTAATCCCTTCCCCCTTTCAACAAATGGGACCCTATACATAAATACTATTTTTCCCAGACTGGCTGAAACAGCCGGGTCCCCAATTCTACTTTAGAATAGCCCAATTCAAAACCGATACTAAACTGTCCGATGTCTCCGCGCAAACCAGCCCCAGCCATATTGGGGGGCTCCTTGCACCAACCCAATACCAAATTCTAAATGGATACTTACCTTTTCGTAATCTATATTTTTTCTTGAATTGTAACTCTAAGTTTAATCTGCACCCTTTCCTTTTGAACCGCAAAACTGAAACAAGAAAAACCTTCGAACGGTTGTATTCAAATTCGTTGCTCGGACATTGAGGTTTTGACAATTTTTGTGTCCGGGAAGGCGGGGAGCCCATTTGGACGAGGACCGAAGCTGAAATCCGGCGACCCCACAGGACCCTATTAATAAATATGTTTTGTCCCCCAGAGAGTGTTTATTCTTCGGGGGGGGGGGGGAGGGTCCGCATTTATTATTGGGGGGAAGGGATTGGGACAAAGGGTGCGGAGCAGTCCTGAAATGCTTTCAATATCAGTGAGGCCCCTTTAGTGGCATAAACTGGTTGGCATGGTCAGAGGAAAAGACCGCGGATGACAGAACAAAGAAAGTCACCGACATGACGAATGCACGAGCTGAATGCAAAGGGGGTGACTTACAAATAAATCACTGATAAGCATCAAACAACATTTGACCACACGTGGTTTCAAAGTGCTTCTCCTTCAGCCTGGATCGCTAGGCCGGTTCGTCACATCGCTCAACTTGCTGGGCCTCATCACAAGAGTATTTCTGCTTGACCATGGGGTCTTTTCCACAGTGTTGCAGCCATGGGAGGACCTGACATACCATCACGCAGGCCTGAGAGACAAAAACTCCTTGCCAGATTTCCTTCATGGCCCAGTTGGGCCTTGCGCAGGAATCTAGCATATCATGGACCCATTAGGAAATGGCTAATTACCCTGCCAGACGCTGTGAGCAAAGCCTGCCTCTGCAGCTCCGCAAGAAGCTCTGGTTGTGAGGCCAGGATTGCTTTGCCTCAAATTTTCGGAAAGGCTTGAGACCCTGCAGAATAGATAATCGCACGTGCTTGCCAACCATGTCACGCAGCTCAGTCCATACTAGCGAGCGTTTAGATGTTCGGGGTCTCTTGGGTCTGGCCTTCGTTCAGCCAGGCTTCTGCAGGTTGCAACAAGTACGCGTGGATTTTTAGCACTGTCAAATCACGCCAGCTGAAAATTCAGATGAAAAACAACCTGGAATGCAAAGTGGTGGCTCGTCAATGCAAAAGGCCCGCGCACCGCAAAAAGGTCTTGCCTCACCAACACGCCCTGGCCGCACCTATCAGGGACTCCAATGATTCAAGCGGAAGTGCGTGACACTTGCACGAGAATCGAGAACATCTTCCATGGGCGATATCATTTCTCCCTTGGGCCAATGAGTTGGGACCCGGAAACCTCATGCCGAGCCCGGCGCACTTGTCAAGGCACTCGTCGACTGTCCTTGGCATGCTGACCCGCTAGCCATCCTCAGGATTCGTTCACGTGCATTGGAGATCCTAAAAGAAACAACGCCATCATGAGGCTGATGGATGGTGTAGATGGCTCGTCTTTCTGTGCGACTCCCAGCTCCCTCACTGCGCAAGGCAAACACTTGCCTGCAAGCCGTTCCAGGCCGATCGTGGGAGCCAGTCATTCTAGGCTCGTAAATCCGGGACCCCTTTCCGCATATCAAAGTCAAGAGTTGAACTCTTTCAACCCTCAGGCACGAATCCCTACAAGCTTGCCATGTTGTGGCAAGTGGCGCAGACAAGCTAGTAAATAATAGTAAATAGTTGTCCAAGTTTCCACGAAGCTGTCAGGCGACAATAACTAGAATGATCACATGCTGGGCCTGGAAACAAAGTGCGCCCACCCACCCTGCTTGCTCGGCCAAAACAACAACGAGGGTTGGACTTTTGAACCCTGGTGTAAGTTCAGATTCATCAAGAGACAAGCCTAGAAGACCACAAGAGGGTCTCAATGAGGCAACGCCTTGCTCCGGGGCTCCCGCTGGGCCTTCCGATTGAGCTGCCGCACCTCCTGCGAGCCATCCGGAACTTCCGGCACCGACTTCGGGAAAAACTTTGATTTGGGCTCAGAGGCGTCTCCGGGCTCAGCGTCAGCCAGACAAGCCAAACAAAGAACTAAAATGTTTTGGCCTTGAAAGAGCTGGGAGTGTCTCAAGCCGGATGGTGTTCTCGATTGGCACGAAGCTCCATGGTGGGCGATCATGCCGAAGTGTTTTGGCTCCACTGGACATGCATCACTGTGGCAGTACATGCAACCGCACACGAATGACTTTTACAGGAATTGTGGAGAACAAGCTCTGATTGGGTTTCTCCGAGGCTCTTTTATTGGAACAACCTCTTAGGCCATTGTGGCGAGTTCACCCAGGTCCGCGAGCATCTGGTTGTACTGCACCAAGGCCATCTCTGACTTGGCGCGCTGAAAGAAGGCGTCCGAAGCGTCAGCGTACCTCTTGGCAAAATGCCTATGCCCAACGGAGACCCCAAAAGGTTTTCCTGGCTTTTCAATCAGCAAACCCGAAAGGGGCGCCCTAAAAACACACGCGCACAAATGTGGCTTGGCCAAAAGGGCATAAGAAAGATTGGCAAGAGATGGCTCCCATAGCGCCAAAGTGCTTGTCTCCTATTTGCGGCTTGGGTGTTCGAGCCCTATGCAGTGCTTAGGGTTTGGGCTTGAACGCGCAACCCTTGCAGTTGAAGGTGCAAACCAGGACTAGGGCAACCACCATTCTAAACATGCTTCTGCCCACCACTATTTCCAACCGCCTCCACTCGGCGTCCCTTGAAAAAGGGATAGTCTGTAGTCTGCTTGGTTTAACCGGGTTTGCATGGTCTGGGCTCAGGGCCTGTTTCTGAATGCCTGCACGTTTGCATTGGGCGATCAAGCCCTTGCGTTAGGTGTTGTCCGTTGAGCCGCCTTGAACCGAATCAAAAAAGCCCAAGAACTTTTAACACTCTGGCTAGTCTTTCTTTAGCGGCCCTTTGGGGTGACCCCTCTATGGACTCAGTTCAACCAAGCAATATGGGTGAACAAATGCAGCTCGCTCACCTGAAATGAGTGACCCCCAATGATGGGTACGGCGGGCAAGGTACCCCAATCCCTTTGTGAGAAAGCCAACGCTGCCCTTTTAGCAACTTGTGCTCAAGGCGATCCCTGAAGAAGTGGTGCCACAGCAGGCTGCGAGCGTAGCGCTGGGTGCAGCGGGTCTCAACTATGAAAAAAAACACCCCTTCTTGGAAACCAAGTTTCTATGGTTCATAGCACCCAGTATGAACTTCGAACTTCAAAGACTTCAAAGGCGATGCCGGGAACAAATTGAATTGTGGTGGGCCGGTAGGCACCAATTGCTAAACCTGGGCGTGCCAAACGCCATAAGTAGGGGCTTGCAGATTGACGGCAAAGAACGCGCAAACAATCTTGAGTCGGACATGGTTTGTCTGAGTGCTCATCTTGCTTCTCACGTCCAGGGATCAACTACTGCACAGCTGATGCTGTGCTATCTTAAAACTGGATGCAAGCCTTCCTCAGCAAGCCGGCCATAAGCTGCTGGAAAGACCTTCTAAAAGGCGGCGGTCCCATCCCCTCCAGGTCACAGAAAACACAAATGGGCGGCAGGGCTCATTCGCCACTTCTGTATGGGTGAAGCTTTCAGTGCCAACTCCCGCCACTAAGCACCAACAATATGTGAATGTGTACACACATCGACGAATAAACGTGTCTGTATATATACATGTAGATAGATACATATTGGTTTCCATATATTACATATTGATCTTGACAATATGTACCAACATATGCGTGAGAACAGACAACCAAACAAATACACACACACACACCACAAACACACACACACACACACGCCACAAACACAAACACAAACACCACAAACACAAACACAAACACAAAAACACAAACACACAAAAACACAAACACACAAACACACAAACACAGAAACACAGAAACACAGAAACACAGAAACACAGAAACACAGAAACACAGAAACACAGAAACACAGAAACACAGAAACACAGAAACACAGAACCACAGAACCACAGAACCACAGCAACACAGCAACACAGCAACACAGCAACACAGCAACACAGCAACACAGCAACACAGCAACACAGCAACACAGCAACACAGCAACACAGCAACACAGCAACACAGAAACACAGAAACACAGAAACACAGAAACACAGAAACACAGAAACACAGAAACACAGAAACACAGAAACACAGAAACACAGAAACACAGAAACACACACAACACAACACAACACAACACAACAACACAGACAACACAACACAACACAACACAACACAACACAACACAACACAACACAACACAACACAACACAACACAACACAACACAACACAACACAACACAACACAACACAACACAACACAACACAACACACACACACACAACACACACCCACACCGACACACACCCACACACACCCACACACACACACACACACACACACACACGCAGACACACAGACACACAGACAGACACAGACAGACACAGCAGACACAGACACAGACACACACACACACACAGACACACACACACACACAGACACACACAGAGACACACAGAGACACACAGAGACACACAGAGACACACAGAGACACACACACACACAAACACACAGAGACACACACACAGACACACACACACACACACACTCTTGTGTGTACATACAATAAGTAAACACGGGTTGTTATATATGTCCACATGTCATGGGCAGAACATATACTGATGTGAGGAGTGGTCATATGACTTCATAGGCTAAATGGCTACAAAGGCTCTTCCACATCTAGCCTGGAAGCTCTCAGCCCAAACCAGACTTATGGCCCAGGGCGACCGGACAGAACCGGACAACCAAACACTTGATTTCACTGAGACAAAGATGCAAACCAGCATGTGTCGTGCTTAAAGGCTTAAGCTTGGCTGAGGATGGTGGCTTTGCAAAGTGAGCCTTCGCTTCAAAGTGCGTGGGCTTTGTCTGCCGACAGGCACGCAGGCAGGCTGCAGGTACCAATGGCATTGACACAGCTTGGCCTTGCTCCTGACGTACACGTCTTGCATCCCAAGCCCTCTGCTTAGGGCCTCCAATGGCACGGGAAGAAACAAGAAACAGCCCCATCCTACACGTGGTGTTCAAGAGACCGCTTGCCTTTTTCTTTGACTATTTAGCGGCCTCCCTGAATGTGTTTCGGACTGTCCCGGCATTTGTTTGTTGATTGACTGTGCAAAAAGCAAGAAGCCATACGGGAACCCAAGGCTCGTGCTTGCCCGCAGCGCAGTGGCTACATGATTGTACAATGCCACACTCCTAAATGCTTGCGCCAACCTAGTTGCGTCTCTGTCCACGTCAGGGCGACCGTCCAGCTGGAAACTGTACAGCTTGCAAAGGTTAAAACTTCTGGCCGTCTCGCTGTGCCCGGCTAGGTTGCGGCCTGGGTGGCGGCAGAATGGCAAAGTGTCGCAGCATCACCTCCAATGGCACTCGTGCGGGCAAACGTGGGCAAAACATCAGCCTAGTGTGTGTGTGTGTGTGCGTGCGTGCGTGGCGTGCGTGGCGTGGCGTGGCGTGGCGTGGCGTGGCGTGGCGTGGCGTGGCGTGGCGTGGCGTGGCGTGGCGTGGCGTGGCGTGGCGTGGCGTGGCGTGGCGTGGCGTGGCGTGGCGTGGCGTGGCGTGGCGCGTGGCGTGGCGTGGCGGCGTGGCGTGGCGTGGCGTGGCGTGGCGTGGCGTGGCGTGGCGTGGCGTGGCGTGGCGTGGCGTGGCGTGGCGTGGCGTGGCGTGGCGTGGCGTGGCGTGGCGTGGCGTGGCGTGGCGTGGCGTGGCGTGGCGTGGCGTGGCGTGGCGTGGCGTGGCGTGGCGTGGCGTGGCGTGGCGTGGCGTGGCGTGGCGTGGCGTGGCGTGGCGTGGCGTGGCGTGGCGTGGCGTGGCGTGGCGTGGCGTGGCGTGGCGTGGCGTGGCGTGGCGTGGCGTTGCGTTGCGTTGCGTTGCGTGGCGTGGCGTGGCGTCGCGTCGCGTCGCGTCGCGTCGCGTCGCGTTGCGTTGCGTTGCGTTGCGTTGTGTTGTGTTGTGTTGTGTTGTGTTGTGTGTGTGTGTGTGTGTGTGTGTGTGTGTGTGTGCGCACCTGCATCTCGCTTGGAGCACACATCTGCATAAAATGCATGTGCAAAGTTTCTATTTTTCATATAGTCGACCAACAGTGGCAAGAATGATACAACGCAGAACGGGCAACGGGTGCCACTGAACCGGGTGTTAGATAAGTGCAACTGGAGCGTTCAAATTCAAATGCAACTTATATAGCATACATTCGCTTCTCACATCTTGGTTAGGGAACCAGATTGGTGCTACATTTGATTTTGATGGCCCGAAAACAATAAAACAAAAAACATAATATAACAAGTGCCAATTCCTCATTGGTCTCTCTTGAATAATTCCTCACGTTAGTCGAGCTTAGGACCCAAAGAAACCTTCTTTGTAGTTGGACCCAGTGAGAAAAGTCCAAGTGCCAGGCTCAGCAAGCTTTAAGCGGCCGCTGCTGCCTGGCCATTTTCTGCACCAAGTCCATTGAGAGGGGAGCCATTTTACTTCAAAACAGTGACCCTGGGAGCCAAAAAGAAGAGATCGCCTGCAAGAGCATCAAGCAACCTGCGAAAGGCAAACACGGAAGATCACCCATGCCTGGCTTTACCCGTGGCAGGCTTTACCCATAGTGGTCGTCTCTCCTTACTGTGCAACAACTGCAGGCTGCTGGGTGCTCGGCAGCGTTCCGAACCCCTTGGTGCGTGCGAATTCCACTATTCCGGTACGAACAAATTGGAGATACCGGCCATCCCCTCATCCCCGCTGCACAGCCTGGCAGCCTGGGTCGGTCTCTGCCTGGCAACGAAGAGAATTTAGCGCCCGCCCCCTCAGGACGCCAGGAACTGCTGGAAAACAAAGGGCAGCACGCGGATCTCCCAGTGACGAAGCCAAATGCAAGTGGTGACGCCTCACTTCTCTCAAATTGCAGATGCTTACAGAAGTTAACCTTTGTTTGGTTTGTTTGGGGTGGCAACATGCGAACATCGTGGGAAACTTGCGACTTCAATATCCCGCTAGAATGCGCAACAACATCGTAGGTCAACCTATTATGGCTTGGGCACATCAGGTCAGCGAAATCCGATATTGCTAGGCAGCTCAGGCTCAACAAATGCAATGGCCTCACAAGCGGGACAATGACAAAGGGCAGTCAAGCCAATTCAAAGCTACCAGGCAAAATAAGATCAACAAAAGGTTGCCCCCAGTGTGGCTACACACATCTCCTTTCAAGCAAACGGCCAGCCTGCATCTTGAAGCATGGCTGCTTCATCTGTTTCAGAGAAGGCCTTGCCAGGGAGGTCTCTGAAGCTGACCGGCAGGAACACGTTCACCAAAGGATAACTTCACCAGCCTCTTAGCAACTTGAATCTCGTTGCTTGGGATGCCTTGATGCAAGGTTTGAGGATCAACAGGATTAGACACTTACCATCCTTGCTGCGCTGAAAAGCTGGGATGCATCATCAGCACCATGCCAAGGGTCCCTTCCACTACATGCAGAAATAGGGTGTCTTTTATCCCATGCTCAGGCTTCTTGAAGTAGAAGTACCGTATGATAATTACATTTAGGCGCGCAGGAGATGTGTCTCTATCTATGTTTGTTCTTTGACGAAAGTAACATCAGCTCAGGAAGTCGAGCACTATCAGGGTTCCAACAACCCTCAGTTCGCCGGACTTGCTTTTGGCCAAGAAGAGCAACTCAATGTTGCGAAACACATTCAGCCTTGGGTTCAACGACCGCAAGCTGGGCTTCAAGCATCCCATGGTAAACTCTATGTGTCACCAAAGGTTAGGACTTGAATGGTTAAATGTCAGATGGCCTACAAGCTCTTTCTCAACGTCCAAATCACAAATCAGTCCAACAGGGGAAGTACCAAGTTCTAGAAATTGATGCCCATCCACAAGCGTGCATTCTAGAAGTAAAAGAAACTCATGCCAAAGCAGGACAGCCCCGTGCCTCTTGAGACCTCGATTGAAAAACACCACGCCGAAACATAGACGTTCACGCGGGAGACCCCGGCCCGTCAGCCCACCCACTGGTGGTTAAAGGCAGGCGACGGTGTCACCTCCAGCAGGTAGACTTGGTTCCCGATCACATCACCTTCAAAGGCATGCGGTTCAACCTGGACATCTTCTCGAACATTGTCTTGGCTGAACAAAGGGAGCCTTTGGCCAAAAACACCAACCCAGTTTCCTGTGGGGCTCTAAGTTGGTGAATTCCCAGAGCAAGCCCAGTTCGTTTCAATCGGTTTGCCGCACCAAACATGCATAGACTTGCGCAAGAATGGCTGAAACATGGGACATGGCGGCAGCAATCAGCAGCAAAGCAGCAAGGCAAAGCACAAGCAACCTGGGGTCTCAATGTACCCGTCTGGGTGTGGCGCAGCGTAATAGCCAATCCAGCTCTCTGAGGCGCCGCATGAAGGCCTTGGGGCTTCCCGACAATCAGCGACCCTCAAAGCGCCCGAAGCAAGAGTCCGGCTTGAACAGACTTGGGCGCGCTGCACAATCTAACCCTTGTGCTGCTACCGTCGCCGCCGCTGCTGCTGGCACTGCACAGTTCGAATCTGTATGAGCGATTTCTCGGGGTGCAAGCGACTCGGCAGGGGCAAAATAATGAACACGCCATGCAGCATCCTCGTGAGGACCCCAGCGCACCAAAGCTGACGACAAATTTCCTTGGGGTTTTTGAACGGAAACCACAAGGCAGATGGTTCAACCGGTTCAACTTCTAGGGAATCTCTCTCTCAAAATGGTAGCCACGTAGCTAATATCGGAGCTACTGCTGGAGCCGGCATTCCGTGAGAAGTCAGCCGCAACCCTTGTGCCACGCGCAGTTGGGTTTGGGGAAAAGGCGCCGTTCACGCTGGGCCGGCGTAATCCCGCCCCCCCCCAAATCTTTCCCAATGCTTTGCCTTACCCAAAATCCGCGTATATTTGTCGCTCTGAATCTGAATTGGTGTCCAAATGCACAAGTTCATGTGCGTTTAAAGGTTGTGAAACAGCGGCGTTATTCGCATGACCCAAGGGGGGTGACAGCACAAACAGCCAAACATCACTGAGGCCTTGTTTGTACACGAGCCATCGCTACCGCAACTTTCTGAAATTGTCTTCGCATTGGCGGTAGCCCAACCGGCATAACACCCAGGTCCAACCCCCAAGCTCTGCAAGGAAGCACCGTCGCTCAAATGACTGGCCAGCAAAAGTTCAAACCTTTTGGGGCCGCTTACTCCTGTGACAACTCCACCAAAACTAGGTCCTCCAGTAAAGAGGTTAGAATCAGGGTACCCTTTTTTCTGTAGTCTATGTTAGTAGGGGAACCCTCCCCAAAAAGGGGTAAAAGGGCACTACTGGGGGACCTAGAAAACCACAAACCGAAAGTTCGAAGTTTGCCACGCCATACACTCCGCCGGATTCTCCCAGCCTCCAGGATGCGATCACGGCGCTGGACCGCCAGCAAGGCTCGCCGCGGCCAGAGGCTTGCCTTGTGGCAAAAATTAGATGCTTTACATGGCTACAAAACCCGAACCCAATGGATTTGTAAAAAAACACATATCTATGTATGAAAAACGAACCCAATGGCTTTTGTATTAAACGACAAAAGCAGTACAAGTGAATGAGTCAGCGCCACGCTTCCCAAAGGTGGAATGGGCCTTTTGGAAAAACAATCCCTTTTCTGACCACACCATCCCCCCCCACCACAAGGTTGACAAAGTCCCGCAAAACCTTGATGTTGGACTACCCCGTCCGCATTCATCCAATCCTTTCTCTGGGACATTGTTTTCTGTTTTAACAACAAATCCAGGACTGGGGAGTGCCAGGATTAATCGGGGTTTGTATGATGGGAAGGGCGGCTACTTTGAAGGGGGGAGGTACCCTTTGTGAGCTTGTCAAGTCCTTTAAACAGCTGTAGGAAGGAATTTGCGGTTTGGGATCTTCTAGGGGAGGGGGCAAGCACGGGAAATGTTCATCGCCACAACCGGATTAGGGGATCTTTTTGCCAAACCTTGTGGGTCCCGGGAAGGCTGTCTCATTTGGGGGGTTGAAGGTAGCGGGTTGCGTGTCGTTTTTGGGGGAGATAGCCACGAAGCGCTACTTTGCCCGGTGTTCCATCTGCGCATTTTAGGCTAAGTTGATGCTATCCCAGTTGCTGGAGTGTAAACTCATGTTACTTAACTTCAGGTATCATGAGGTTCTTGCGGGGCTTTAAGGGAAGGCTAATCACGATGTTTCACAACAGGTAGCCATGGAAACTGCTGTGTCCTTGTTTCACTTCCCGCAGAGTGAAGAGCCAAGCTTGCGCAACAGTGCTTGTCAAACGAGCCTTCCAAACGCCGTGCTGATCAAACACAGTCTCAGACTCATACGCGCAACTCTACAACTGGCCGTTACTTGGAAACCTCCGAGTTTCTCGTTTACTCAATCGTGTGCGCTAAAATGCCCAGCCCCCACTCAAGCATTGATTCCACATAAAGTTTGGCTCCGGCCAACCGTTCAACACCAAGGGTACCTTTCAGGCACGATTCGGGCATGGCAGCTTTGCTCCTCATCGGCTTGTCGCTGTGGCCCCCTTGCTGCCCACCCCCCGCAAAGAAAAGCCAACACATCCCTGGCAACGGACTGCCCAGGAGCAATGCACGCGAGCAACGCGTTGAAGTCCTGCTCTCGGTACACGAGGTCTGCCTGGTTTGTGACCAGGCTATGATTCATGTGGCCCGGCTAACCGACCACTTTCAAAGGCCCAAGTTGGCTCATATCTGGAAGGAGCCGTCTCTTTATTGTGGGTCAAGATTAAAAGCCGGACTTCCCCCTGCTGTCCGAAACCATACGGGAAGCCAAACAACTTGCCTGAAGGGTCAATTGCAAATGCATCAAAATCGAAACACCCCAGTAGGCGATATATCCTGCCCAGAGACAATCTCCGGCTCAAACAACCTGATTTCATAATTTCATTCCATGCTGATTCCTTCAACTGACTGACTGGCGACATGGGATCCTCCCTTTGCCCTGGGCTGCTGGCTCCGATCACCAAGTCCGGCGGTCTGCCAATCGCCTCGCCGCTCAAATCTTCCGCTGGAAAAGTCCCGACATCCCAACTAACTGGGAAAACACGAGGGGCCCCTTCTTTCATGCATGAAGTCTCTTGTGCTGCAATGGAGAACTTCTGGGGCAAGCTAGGGGATTGAACATATATACAATGGTCTTGTCCCATCTGCACCTTCAGGTGGCATTGGTTTGCCCTGCTGCACCCTCTTGCTCCGCCAAGCGCTTACTTTGGGAAACACTTTCTTCAAGGCTGTCTGGAAGTGTGTACGTGTCAACTCGCTTGGGGAACTGTATGCTTCTCCCTCGGGTCAGTGCTGGCTTTCGAGCCTCAGCGCGCAAAGCGAGGCGACCCTTGTTTCCACCCATGTCTGCCCTGAGGCCAACTACCGCGAAGCGGGAAGCCAAGCGAGAGTCGCGTAATTCCATCAAGACTGGTAGATCACGCTTGAGTCTTGAGTGACCTTGGCGGTGTCGGTCGCTTGCTTCCGGCTTCCTGAGTCGACCCCCATGCGTCCGGGTATCATTCTCCCGTGCGTGAAGCTCAGGATGAAAGCCCGGTGTCAATTTGACAATCACATCCGCACATAGCTCCAAAATTTGGGCTTGCCGAAAGCGATCCTGCAACTGTCAAACGGATTCTTAGCCGCGCCCCTAGTTGGCTAAAACTGACGCGTTTCAGCACTTTTTTCTTTGGGGGGCGGGGGAGCTGGGGATGAACAACAATACACGTTGTTTTTGTATATGCATATCCATACAGACATCTCTGTCTCTCTGCGGGACTGGCTATGGAAGTTGCTCGCCAGTGCTCCCGTGACCCTCCCGAGCCTGGAGCACAGCTCCCACATCCGAGGCATTCCCCCACCGAAGCGCCGCTACCTGCCAAATGCTTTTAACAAGAGCCGTCACGGTGGAAAACAACTTGAGGATATTTAAAGCCTACATTCAATAGCAGCCACTATACAAAACGACAAAAAGGATAACCCCGCATGAGCAATCGGAAACGTCAGAATGTTTAAACAGGTGGCTGGCCCAACTCTGACCGAATGCCAGCTGACAAGGCCCATGTCGGTAAGATTCCAACTGTGACCTCATGCCATCCATCTCATTGTTAAGATGGGGAAAATCTCCATAAAACCCAAAACGCATGTCTTCTGTAGTATTTTGCACAAATATCCTAGGCTTTGGTGTGAACAATCAAGTCCGTTCTGCAAATCCAAAGTGTAAAGCAAAAGGCTTCTGGGATCTACTGGTATCAAATAGTTCCTGTCACAAACCTGTACTCCCATCTTTTGTGGTTTTGCTGCCTTACTCTCGAGCGTTTGAGGCATTGGCATTGGTGCTTGACCCGTGCACCTGGTCAAAGCACGTAAGCATTCCTAGCGATTGGGACTCCCAAAAGTCGGTGGCCTTTTGGTTGAAAGATCCCGATGCAATCTAAGCTGCCAAGAGGCCTGGGGTCGCCGGACGTCATCTTCACAAAAGTTGGCTGCGACGTTGTACTCCAGCAACTGGAGCCTCAGATCCGAGGCTCCGCTTATGGCTTGCTTGGGGTTTAAAAGCATCCAAATGCCTGAGGGCCGCTCAACTCTTGACACATCTTCCTGACACTTCCCGCAGCAACCCAAACACCCAAAGGAGCCAAACAGGCCCCAAGATGCCCCAAGATGCCAAGCTTCCGGGCCACCCTCAGTCTGCGCCATGCTGTCGGGCGGCAGCCAGGGGACATCCGTGAGAGTCACCGAGGCACCCCGGCGCGCTAGCACCATCCCAGGCCTCCAAATGGTGCTTCCGGGTATGGTGTCTTTCTTACACATGGCAGACCAATGAAAACTGCACCGGTTGGGCTCAGCCAAACATGTAGGTCCCATCATGCGATCCATGTGTGCTCATGCTTGTGCCTTTCCTCGACCGCCCAGCTGCATCACACAG
Organism: Effrenium voratum; assembly: GCA_963377175.1. NCBI lineage: Eukaryota > Dinophyceae > Suessiales > Symbiodiniaceae > Effrenium > Effrenium voratum. The sequence continues at coordinate 295,244 of CAUJNA010000957.1, forward strand.
TGGAAGCATTCAATGATCAATGGGATACAGGGACAACTTGTGTTTCTTACCATCGAACTGGCACAAGTGCAGGCCGATTTCTTGCAGCCGACAAGTCGTGGGTGTCCCGGAAATGGGGAAGTTAGGGTGCTTCGTTTTGGAGCCATTCTATTCCAATGCGGCTGAGGGCAAGGCAAGCCACATCCAGCGCCGAGCTCCACAACCTTGCGGCCAGAAACGTGCGGAAACAAATCCCCACTTTGATTTTTGCCTGGTGCCCTACCCTGGGTATAACTTATTGGCCCCTCAAAATACGGGAGTTGAACATAGGCGCAACAAAGTTTTGGGGGCCAGGCCCCATGTGGAGACATGCCAAGGGAAGCAGGAACCCGGGTGTTCTGAAGGAAGCAGTTTGGATGCGTTTGAAAGTAGGGCGTTGGCCTTTCCAAGGCTGTACTCCTTTTGGAGTAGGCACGGTCCCCTTTTTGCCATTGCACCCCCCTCTACATCAGGGGGATAGGCGAGTTGGAAAGGGCCCGTTTGGTGCCATGCCGGGCACCAAACAAAGCAACCTCTTGAACATGGGTCATGTGCAACCACATCGCCGGAAGCAATCAGCTCCTCATACCTCATGGCATGAACCCAGCAAAGTTGGACTCCAACAGTCTAAGTAAGCCCACCAGTGCGGGAATGACCTCGAAAGATAGGCTTTCTTCTGAGCCACTGCTGCTAGAGCAGCACGTGCCCGGTTTCAAGCAAGTTCCACGATGGTAAAACCGAGAGTGATTTCTGAACAAAAGTAAGTGTTTTGATGCATATAGTCCAAGGGCCCCGCAAGGCTTCAAGCAAGTTGGACTTGGATAAAAGAAAGGTCGGAAGTCCAATCAAAGTCTGAAATATGCTTGGACACCTCTGATCTCTGATTTGCTCATTTGCTCATCCCTTGTTCAGTTGCTCATGACTGGGATCCAGCCACAAGGATTCCTAAGGCTCACCAACCATCACTTGGGCCCCCTCCCCTTGACAATCAGGAAGCTGCTTCAGCGGAACAGCTTCTGAGTTGCCCAGTGGCCCTGGTAAAACAGGGGCCCTGTTTAGGATGGGCAATTCTGGTGGCCAATGCATGCAATCTGCCCCACCGCGCCTCGGGATGGGTTAGTCGCAAGTGCAAATCAAACCGCGAGGGCCCGTGTCTGGGGCTTTGCAGGGCTAAGCTCCAACTGGGGTTCCGGTAACCCAACTTATCGCGAATTGCGCTTGAGGAGTTCAATCCAAGGTGCAAAGGTTTGCGCAAAGCCAGTGACTTGGGGTTTTGGTTACCGGTGTTGGCTACCGAACTTGCAAACTCAGGAACGGAAAGGCGGGAATCACTTAACCCTGAACCGAAACCCTAAAGAGCCCTAAAAAGACTAAACCACTGAAACCTAAAACCTAAAAAGAAACCGAAACCCAAGCCCTCAACACCCTAGGCCCCTAGAAACCTCTAAAAGTGGTGAGCTTACATTTTACCAAAGGGTGGGTTCAGCCCCCTGAAAGTGCTGCTGTCCTGCCTGCTGCCCTGCGCATGGGCGCTCGGAGAAGTATCGTGCCAGCACCCCGCCTGCGCCCCAGAGGCGCTCGGCACCTGCGTGGACGAGAAGGTGACATTTGGGGACGGGAGGGTTGACAAAATAGGAAACCAGGGAAAAGGGTACGTAACTTCTTGAACTGCATTGTTTCTGGATGGTGCCCTTTGTCGGGTTGCTTTATATACACGCACACCAAAAGGGAAACACCATTTGGGGGAGTTCCGGAATTTCTGACACAACTGATCCTAGCCATAAAACAGGTATCCATCTTGTAGTGGCTTCCTTTTGAATTTGCAGCCAATCAAGCAAAAGGAAACCAGCGAGAAACGAAGCATTTGGATGCATTTGGTACAGTTTTGAGAAAGGGATGGCAAAACGATGACCGCCTTCCTGCCACAGGCCCGCCAACTATCCAAACTACCTTTTCTTGATGGGGGATGAGGTTTCAGAGAGCTGGCTGCAAGTCAATTTCTGGTTTGCGTTGGGAGCATCAATTCGCATCCCCTGCATCTTAGCAAAAGACTTGCTTAAAACTCGACAGAATCAAACAAGCAAAAGGCCCCCCCGAAAAGGAAACTCCAAGAAATTCCTCTACAAAGGGTATCGTTCCACGCTGGAGAAGGAGCCAGGTTTCGGGCTGGGCCGGAATGGCCGGAAGCTTCGGGGAAATCGGACGAGTTTGGGTCGCCTTTTGATACCATCGACGACTG
>CAUJNA010000957.1:300000-310000 GCA_963377175.1 Effrenium voratum
CACGACACACACTCAACACACAACACACACACACATACGCACAACACAACACACACACACACACTGCAAACACACACACACAGAAACACACACGCACAAACACACACACACACATAAATACTTAATCATTTCATATACACATATACAACAAACAAACACACGCACGCTCACACAGAAACACGCAGGCAAACACACACACACACACTCTCATACACGCACACACACACAAGTACCACACACAACCGCGCTCACAAACACTCCACACACACAACGCACTGCACGCAACACACAACACACAACACACATAACACACAAGCAACAACCGCACAAACAAAACACAAACCAAGTAAACAAACACACCATCACACACACACAAACAGAACACGCACACACTTGAACACGCTCACACCCCACGCGCACACACCCACAACACGCAACACAAATAACACAAATACGCAGAAAACAACACAACACGCACACAAAACACAACACACCCACACACACACACACATCTCAGAAATAAGCGCTGGCTCCTGTTGCTCGCGCTCCAGCGCCTGTCGGCACGTCTTCCAAGCTCTGAGGCGGCTCGGAGCACGCCCACCAGTTGGCGGCGCCTAGGCGAAAGGCGACATACAACGCGCTCTGGACTGGGAGCTTACTGCCTGGCCTAGAATGAAGTGTTTCAACAATCTACGGGGGTGAGGCACTCTTGAGAAAGACAGTGTGTGTGTGTGTGGATGGGGGAGGAGTGGGCAGAAGTCCCTCCAATTTGAGTGAGGGCTGTGAAGCAAGGTGCCTTCTCCCTAACGCAAGCTTTACTTTGGCGCGACTAGTTCTAAGAGAACCAGCGGGATCAAGAATGACTTTCAATATGTAGCAAGAGCAAAATGCGAATTCTGGTTTGGTCATTTTCAGTTCAAGTGATTCTCAGAGTGGAGTAGCCAACGTGCGAGCCAGCCCCCAAAGGAAGTCACATCTCCTCCCACATGCCATCCAGTCCCAAGGTCCTGGGAAAACTGGTCCGGAACAAGTATCTATGCGGTGGCTCCACATGATGGGTCCTTTAGTAGTGCGTTGCTCTTCAGGAAGCCAGACACAAATGCTCCAGCAAGGCCGGGCGTGCGCTGGCTTCCTTCTAGTGGCCCTTTTGGCACCATCCAGCAATTCCCAATCTTGTGGCACCCCCACATTGGGAAATGCATTTCCTGGAAATGCACTGGATTCCAAACCAACCCCATCCCCCGGCTTTCCCGTCAGCAAGTGAGACCCAATGAAGCCTTCGTGCGAGTTGTTTTGGGGAAACACAACTCCTGTGCTCCTCATTTCTCAACACCCCCCCACCCCCGCATCAGCCAGCACCAACCAAAACAAAGCAGCACAAGGCGTGAGGTACGAGGCGCGCAACAGCCCCGCCTTCCAGCTCTTCCTTTTCGGCTGCAACCTCTAGCGTGTCCCCGTGCTCGTCCTAAGGCATAGAATAGGAAGGACTACTCCCTTCCCTCCACGCCTCCTTCCCACCTTCTCACTCCTCCTGGCTCTAACCCCTCAAACCCCTCCCGCTGGCCGTGGAGCCCCTCAGGGCATGTGCTTTGGAAGATAACTTTCCTTGACGGAGGGAGGCCTGTCAGGTTGCATGGCGGGAGCGGACGGCCTACTGGAAGACAAGCGTGTGACTCTGTGAAGGCTATCCTTCACTCTTGAGGGGCAACCCAGGCCATGGTCCTGTGTTTGCTTAAAGGGACTGGTCCCTGAAACGAACATAGTCTTCCAGGCGCCTTCAGTGGTTTGCGTTCTGAATCCTGCTCGTTAGGGGTGAGGACCATCCTAGGAACACCAAACGGCCAGATTTCATAACTTTGTCACGCCTGCTCACACGCTCTCCTGGCTTGCGACACCTAGCCACCCCGCATCTACAAAGGCCACTGCCTGTCGTCGAAACTTCTGCAGTGCTGGTTACAAAGCTCTTGGCTGTCAATTTTACCCAACAAAAAACCAACTATCCAACTTCCGGCCTTTTCGGCCTTCTCCGGGGCGGCTTTATAGTGGTCTAGTTATACAATCACATCCAAGTCGTGCGACGTTGAGCGCTGTCCAAGTAAACCAATAAGAATGCCCATTGCTGCGCTGGGACCTCCCATCGGCAACTCAGAAAATATGTGGAGAACCCCAGTCCGAGTTTCGTCAGGTTCCCTTCTTCCCTGAAGAGTCCCTTTTTTGAAGGGTTTCTTCCATTCAGCGGGTCTCTTTTGGAATCAGGCAAGCCGGCTCAGGGCCCTGGATACGGCGGATACGTCTTCAAGGAAGCGGCCAAACAGGCGCAGCACCGGAAGATCTCGAGCTCCTAGAAAGTGAAAGGACGGCGGACTCATGGCATTAAAGGTTATGTCTAGCACCAAAACAAACAAATGAGTGAAATGGCTGGTCAGCTCCTGGATGGTTCAACTGAAATCAAGCCTAGCCTTCTTTGGTCGGTGCGTAGGCAAAAGGAGGTGAACAGGTGAGGACATGCCCGGTCACCAAACAGCAAGCACCAAATTGGAATGGCTGATTCACATGGAAGCCAGAAAAACATGAGGAGTTCCTTTTGGGGGTCCATCGTCTTGGGATTCCTTCCGTACTGTGCAGGGGAGTCAAGGGAACCTGCCCGGAGATCCCAAACTCCTGGCTAGGCAAATACCTGCCGAGCACGCGCCGCTGCCGGCATGTGCCGCCTGGGTGAGTGGTAACCTTTGAGCCGAGGTAACTCGTGGTGAAGCCCAAGTGGGTTTGCTTCAATCGGAGCAATCGAAGACAACACTGGTTTTCCATTTGTTTCCCTTCAAAGCAAGCCCCAAAAAGAGTACCCTCAAAGCAAGATACCTCCAAATGAGCCCAAACAGCTGCCTTGTTCTGCCAAGACGTCACATAGCACGTCATGCCATCACTGAGAAATACCATAACGGAGAGTGGTGCCAACTGCAACTGCCAGTTTGGGCAAAAGCCAGCTATGTTGCATGTGTTGGGTCACTCAACCCTGGCGCTGGGCATTCTAGCAACGCACTCGGAAGCGTCGATGCCTTACGACAAGTGCCTGGCACTTGGTCTTCTCATCTCGTATGTCAAGCTGCTTTCTTCACTTGTTCCTTTTGGTCTTCTGAGTATGCTCATTGTTGCTACATGTGCCCCCTGGCCTCCAAGGATTTGTCAGCTTGCTTCTACTTCCTGCATCATTAGCATCCTCCAACTGAGCCGTGCTCATATAGAACTGCTTCAACTAAAACTCTAAGGCTTCTCATCCAAATCGAAGGGGCCCCTGGAGTGAGCCAAGTCATTTTTGCACTGCAGGTTAAGCTGAACAAGTGGCACACGGCTTCCTCTGGCAATTGCCAAATGCCCACGGCGACCGAAAGGATCCCATGTGCTCAGCTCAGGGCAGTTGCCCCGCTGCAGCTTAGCATCCTCCATGGACTCTAAAGCTCGAGCCACGTCACCCGTGTTCAGTTGGCACAAACACCAGAAGGCCAAACCGCAGAGCTGGCGCTAACGCGGCCCTCACCTCAAATGGGGGGCCAAAGGAATCCATAATTTGACCATCTCGAAACATTGGCGACTTCACAGCGCATTCTGGTGGCTCTTGTGACAGCCATCCTCGAAGCCCGGGAATATTTATGGGGGGCTACCCAAGCCAATTCAAACTATTTGACAGGCAACACGTTAAACCGATCAAGGTCATTGCCAAACCACGCTTTGTGATGCACTGCTAGGTTCACTCAGCTCGAGCATAGAGCATTGTCCATGCGCCCCGCTTTTTGGACATAATTGAATTCCCGCATGAAACATGAAACATGGCATGGGGCCCAGCAGCTGCCAAGACTGACATGCTTGTATGGAACTTTCGGTAAGTCCGGTCGTTTTCAAACAAAGCCCTTGAAATATCTTCTGAGTTGAGTCCTTCGGCTACCACAATCTGCTCTAAACTTCAAAACCTCTCTTCTGATCAATCGTGGGGCATGTCCCCCCCCCCGGAGTGCGGGATGGCAATCTCCCCGATATCTTGGCCACACATCTCGTCATGGCCTTGCAAGTCTGTCAAGAAGCCTGTGCTTTTCCTTGACTGCTTGTCCGAACACCCCAATCCTGACACAAGGAGTCCTTCAAGTGTTCCAGGGCATGAGCAAGGGCAATGGCCGCAGCCACTGCATAATGACCCCAAAGTGATGATGGATGTGGACAATGCATTGCTCTCTCGCGACATTGATTATGCGCCTTTGCTTTCTTTCCAGGATTGCCCGCACCTCCTGCTCTCCAATGTTGATGATTGATTCTATGTGGGGTTACTCACTTCAGTAGCAGCCTTTGATTTGCACGCTGACTCATTGGGTGTTTCTGCAAGTTACTCAGTCGAATCATGCAAACAAATGCAAGCCTTCGGACCAGGAATGACCAGGACATGCGGATACATGAAAGGTAACTTGGCGCCCGCTTTTACATTCGCAGTCGCTCTTATCAAAAGGTATGTAGAAAGTTGCTTCCGAAGCAAAGCAAAATACAAAATACAGTCCTGATTAATAGCTTTCCCATTCACCCGCCTCTTTGCTGTGAGTGGTATAGTGTAGGCGGGAAGAGGCGGGAAGGGGAGATGAATTGGAAAGAGAGGGATGAATCTCACCCAAATGCTTTCCTATCTAATTGCTATTCCTCGCATTTGGGATCATCCTCGAGGCGGGAAGGGGAGATGAATTGGAAAGAGAGGGATGAATCTCACCTAAATGCTTTCCTATCTAATTACTATTCCTCGCATTTGGGATCATCCTCCGTTAAAACACGGGCAAGCAAAACACAAAAACCAGATCAAAGCTTTTGTTCTTTGATTCTAAAGGGTCGTTTATATGAGCCCTTCGCGCTAAAGCTTTAGTTAGATTTAGGACTTCTTGCTTTGAACTGGTCCCCAACCCATCGTTTTTTGTTATTATCCTTATAAGGGGGGTAGGGTAGCGCACAAGAGCCCCTCATCCGCCTTAATCTGAGGGTCGTTTTAATTCGAAGCCTTATCTGAGATGGGCGTAAATTCAAGGGTCAAGGGCGGTTTATCTATGATTTGGGAATCTGAGCGTAAGTCTTGGCAATACTGGATAAAGTATCGGTAGTAATACTAAATTCAATAAAGGGGGGGAATCTTGGTAATGCTGAATTTAGGACTGGCAATACTAAAAGAACATTAGCAAGTCCAAGTCCAACCCGGACACCCTTTTTTAACCAAAGAGGACCCAAATGACTGTTGGCACTGTTCAGGGTGGGGCGACTATTAAATTGCAGACTCGACATTGCATTCGAGCGTTAAATACCGCACCAAACACATCCCCTGAAATTGTGGGAAAAGCAGCGTGCTCTGCCAGGGATTGTCGCAAGCGGAATGGCGGTTGGCATCGTGGGTTTGTCACCCGAGAACGACGGACGTTTGGCGTCGAAAAAAACACTGAAGCTACTGCAATCCAGTTGATCTGATATTTTGTGTGGCCCTGAGTGCTTAAACTCCTCAACGCTTCTACGAATTCCACTTAAATCAACGAAACAGAATGCAATTCTTCACCAAACCCTTGAAAGCTAAACAGTACAGTCCTGAAAAAAAACAGAATAATCCCTTGAGCGTCTTCGGCGGTGTTAGGAAGAGCTGGCCCAAAGTTCCTGCAAGCCGAGCAACGTGATTTCATTCTGCAAGTTTACTTGCGGGCATGCGTGCAACAAGCTGATTGAAGGCACTCGGTAGACCAGCTCTTCCCCTGACTTTCCGCTAGCTTCCACGTTTGCGGGGAGTGTGCAGGTCCCTCGTCTTTTCGCGAAGTCAATCAACTCAGGCACTTGAAGCGTGGGCAAGTAAGACACCGTCCTTGATGCCTGTTTCTTTGAGTCAAGAAGCCCTAAGATGGGTTGGTTTCCCGATGCTTCCCGTTGATTTCTTGTCAAAGCACGCAAAGGCAACTATCAACCTGAATGTCACACCCAAAAGATCCCGTGTGGTGTCAGCCTTCCCCTCGAGCACATCCTCTACCTGGCGCCAACAAATTTCAAGCATACGCACTTGCAACCCCCATCCCCAAATAACAAATATTACGTCGTGTCCCTTGTACGCATGAGAGGGAAGCTTGTCCCTCCCTGCATTCCTTGTGAGGGGGTGGAGATCCACCTAAAAGACTTACCTGCAACAAATCATTGGTCGATGATTCACAGTGGCCCACAAACAACTCACTTTCAGCCTTGCATCCTCAGTTGACTTGCCTTTCCTTCGGGTTCGAGCACCGGATTCACATGATGAGCTACCGAACGTCGACCCATAAACAAACATTAAATCATGAACGTTTGCTGCGTGTCTGTGGGCATGTCCAGAAATCAGCCGAAGCAAACCTTTTTGATCCTTTTTGACAGTTGTATGGTATTTAACCACATGGCCAACCGGAACTCAGGCCAGGAGTCCATGAGCATGGTGGTGCCACAAATCGGATTCTTTTTACCAGGGAGAGGGCGGACCGATAATTAGTTGGCATCGTTTGCAAGCGCGCTTCAAAGAACTCGTAGGTACCTCTCCCCAACGCCTGTGAACCAGTGTCGAAATGGCAAATCTACGGCGAAAAAGCACGTGTCCGTGAAAGATGCAACAGCGGGTGGTGGCAAACCGGCCCAGACAGAAACGAATGCGTGCGGGCAACGTGTGACGGCAGTTTGTGGCAAGCCAATCCAGCCCGAACTGGCATTCTTTGCAAAAAATGCAAAATGCGCCCGTGGACCCCGAACTGAACCACCCCCTTCTTTCGCTTTGGACAGGGCCCCAGCCCCCTTTTGCCCACAAACCTTATCACATCGCACTCCCGCCCCAAACAAACCTCAAAGCCTCTTGGAGGCCAGCATTCGAGCGAAAGCGCCCTCTGGTTCAACGGCCCTTTTTGCTCGAGTCTCTGCCTTGCGGGGGGGCAGTTGGGATTTTTGGGTCGCGCCAAGGGCGTTTTGCTGCGAGCCCTGCGTGGCGCGACATGGGCCCCGACAGCAGGTGTCCAGCGCCAGTCCGGAGGAATCGCGACCTTGCGTCTTCTGGAGGCAAATCCAGTCATGGAAGCGGACCGAGGGTGTTTACAAGAGGTGCTCCGCCAGTCATGAAGTCTGAGGTAAACACCAGGGCTTAAGAGGACAGTACTAAGTGCTAGCCCTCCTTAGTTTTCAAACCCCTCCTGCCCATACCGTTGTTGGATTGCTCCTGTGAAGGGAACTCAAGGGACACCACATTGGAGACGCACCCTTTCGACAGGGGCCGCCAGTTCGGAAACCCTTCAGAATGTTTAGGTCGCAGTCTGTAAGCAACGTCTAAATTTCTCGGGCAACGTTGAATGGACACAGAAGAAGCATGGGCCTGTGGAAATTCCTGAAGTGACAAGAGGTCCAGGGTGTGGTCATTTTTCAGTTGCCCAGTGAAACCCTTCGGGGTTGACTAGGCACAAAGCAAAAAGGAAGCACGGCTGCCACTGAACAGCTGGGTTTAGAACCGCTTCGTTGCCTCTCGCCCGGCCTCTGGCCGCGGCAAGGCTGCAGCCCATCTTGCACTTGCCGGGGCCAACCTGCGCAAACTCAGGCGGCCCCGTGCACTTGCAAAAAGGGGCCATAAATCCCCCCAAAAATATAATAATAAATAAATAAATGGGCGTAACTGCTTCCCTCCCAAGTCTGCACTCACGGGCACGGTGCCGCAACCTCCGATTTCCGACCTCTCTTGGGCCGCATTGACGCGCCAATCGGTCGCCGGGTGAAACAAAGCCGAGGCTCATGGCATGGATGGTTCGGACGAAGCTGAAAAGGCTTGGAGCCGCGCACAAAGCATCACCAGCAAAGCAAACAGTTGGCGCTTCTTGGGTATGTTCCCTTTCTACACGAGTCCGCCAAAGGCTTCGTGGGAGTTACCCGGCGTTGAGGACCTGCTTGTCATTTGCCACCTCTGGCGCGGCGCACATCACTCCCACGGTGGACCTGGGCCAAAAAAGAAAGGAACCAAAGAGGGGTGTCACCTCAGCCAGCAATGCCCATTGGCCCTTCGCCCAAGAAACATGGAAGCAGCTGGCAGGAACCTTTTTGTTACCCCCTTCGGAACATATTTAAACAAGGGGTCTTCGAGCTGCTCGGCCTAAACGTGACCAACTTCCTCGGGTCAACCACACACTTACTGAGGGTCACCACCTGCATAATTCCATCAAACTAGTCGTAAGCCCATGGCTGATTGAACAAATCGACAAAACATGAGCTCAAGGTTCGGCCAGGCTTCCCATTCACCTGTTTCTTGGTGCTGTTTAGATTTGACTTGCACTGTTTGAAGCAGCGTGGTGATAAGCGGCCTAATCATAACCTTGGCCCTCCAACTCTACTCTTGGATGCCTCTTCCCCCCTAGCAACGTCGAGTTGGGTGATCTCCATAAAATGTGTTGTCCTGTCCACTCAGTTCTTGTTGCTGCGTGCTGACTGCATCCTCTGAGTTTACCGTTTGCTCCTTCTGGGGAAGAATGCCCCTAACGAGGTCAACGCCTGTTGAGCGGTCAATTCGCAAAGCCAAATGACCCACTCGTCGGTTCAGCTTTTTGGGTTGCCGCGTCCAACCACATCCACAGGTCGGCTCTCTTCCTCAGGCAAGATTGTGGGTCTGGCAAACCTTTAAAGCGTGAATCCATCCTGCGGTCTACCTCAGCATCAGTTGAAGGTGGGCTTTAGCGCAGCATAAATCCATTTCCTTTCCATTTAGTAAATAAGAACACATGGGCCATTTAGCACCCAGAAACTTTCTTGGAAACGGAATGGATAAGGACTTCTGAAACCACGTCTGGCGATTTGCGATTCTTCGTGAGGGACGTCGAGCGAATACGGGCTCTATTGTAACTCGTGTTCACAGTGTTTCAAGATCACGGTTTATTCATAGTTGAAATGTTTATTTGTGAATGTTTGTTTGTATAGCGTGTCGTCCTATTTGGTGTGGCATGATATGCAAACCACACGTTGGGTAAACCGATGTTTCACAGCATCATGTAGGCAATCTAACGTATACTGAAATGAGGTGACTCTTAACTTTCTTGTCAAAACCAATGACTCCGTTCCAATCGTCAAATGGCTGCATGTGTTTTGGTTGGTTGTATATTATAGTGCGGAAAGAACGCTAACTACACAATATGTGGTGGAACGTGAATTTCCGGGTATGCTCAGTACAGAGCCAGCCACTGGTTCATTTATTAGCTGCCATGCGTACATGTGCTGCCGGAACAAAACATCCTTCTGCCCAAAGGGTGACGGTCAACAAGCAAAGGGCAACACACCTGGTGAAACACTGCCGAACTGAAACTCAGAACAGTGTGGCCAAAAGGTCAATCATCCAGCAAGGGACACATGGGCATTACCTACAATAGCGACTCTGCGAAGCGGATCTTTCTCTCGACAAACCATCCACAACAAACAGGAGGAATTTATTCTTGCTCGGGGGCCACTTTCTGGATTTACTTCAAAGGGAAGCCAAAAGGAAACCGCCTCGTCTTCAGAGATCCAACACATTTTTTGGGGAAACATCCACGAAGACCCGGGCCTAACTGGAAATATGGGTGTCTCAAAGTCAATTCTGCAGGTGTGTCCCTGCAAAACCATCCGAAAAGGGCTCCGTTTAACAAAGCCAACTAAAAGAGGCGGTGCTTTGAATGGTTCCTCTCCGTAATGTCTACCCGAGATTGATCAACCTCGTGGACGAGTGAAGGGTGTTACACCCAAAACTGAAGGATTCCCTCCTACCTGCGAAGCCCCAATTGCTCAACCAAATTGCAAATGCAATTTGGGCAGTGCAAGGGCAGACTTGGGTACTTCCTGGAGAAGGCTCTTTTGGGGCTCCTTGGCCCAAAAAGGTGGCCCTTGGATTGGATTGGTGGTTTGAGGTTTGGGATTTGAGCCGCTGCTTGTAGAGGTTTTGCATGGGACAAAAGCCCCTGACCTCACCCCTTCCGAGCGCCCTGCT